>PVKZ01002345.1:0-236421 GCA_004027375.1 Macroglossus sobrinus
GCGGGTTTCTGTTCACAGAACGGAGATGGAGTCTTTGGGGCTGCTCACGTCTGAAGCACGAGTCAGCGGAACAGATGTTGGGGTCCTCACACAGTGTGGAAAATCCCAGGAGGTGTCAGGATGGGCCTCGCATGGGGGACACTGTGACGAGAGCCAGCAGATCAGGGCCAGGAAAGCATGGCCTGAGTGTGAGGAGCCAAGAGCTGCCGTTTTGCTGGAATGGGGACACACACACTCCCAGACAACTCGCACCCACTGGCAGGGCTATAACCGTGGGGCAGAGGGGTCAGCATCAAGTGGTCAAGCAGTGGGGAGTTAGAAATGCTGTGTGGACAGGTCAGTGGCTGTGTCATTTAATAAAGCAGCAACATCACTTACTGTGTTCCAAAGCGTGCCCGGTGGGCCTGGTTTCAGGGAGCTCTGTGATGAGTTTGTCTTTTGGGTTTTTTTTTTTTGGTTGTTGTTTTGTTTTATGGTAAAGCAGCACAATTACTTTTAAAAAAAATTGTAGAAAGAACTATCAACTCCCTTGTCCCTTCTACGCCACACCTTCCAGTCCTTGTCCACCCGCAGAGGGATTTGCTCTGCTGTGACTGGAACAGACACGGTTCCTTTGGTAAAACTAGCACATCATGAACTTGTTTCTCTTTCAATTATCATCTGAATTTCATTTTAGAGGCTGAAGAACATGCTGTACTTTTCAAAATCCTCCTCTTCACACCAGAACCTTTTTTTTTTTTTTATCATAGAAAAAGTCTCCACAGACATTGTTTGGACAGCTTTATTAGGAAATGCCTCTCTTGGCTTCTTCTTTTTATTTATTTATTTATTTATTTATTTATTTATTTATTTATTTATAACTAAACCAGTCTTATAATTCCCAGTTCAGCCCCCAGTTTGGCAGCTGGTTATTGACATTCCAAGCATCTGGCACGTTTCCTGGCTGTCACATTTGGGAAGGAGGGCCTGATGTGGGACAGGACAGGCTTCATGGCCAGATTTCCCGGCCAGCCTGGCTCAGCTGCCCGGCGTCAGGAACTCCCAGCGCCCGCTCTGTGCTCTCTTTCTGGGTTCGTCAGTCCCGTCTCAACGGGAGAGGAGCACCTCCCTGATCACGTCCTCTGAGGGGCTGTCGGCTTCAGCTTCCTGATCTCAAAGCATCTTGGGAAGTTCAATCTTCAAGGCAAATGTGGGGGTAGGGGTGGAAAACCTATCATGAAAATAACCTGAGACACGAAGGAAATTAGAACAGAAAGTGGGGAAGATGAGCCTCGAACATCACACCCCTGACAAGTTCACAATGGTGGGACTGCCTGGAGCATGGTGGCCTGTTCACAGGGACTTTGAGGGGCTGCCATCTTAGCTCACAGGATACCAGTCTCCAAGATGCTCACTCCCAATATTCATATTGTTCAATTAACCAATTCACCAATTAATCAATTCACCAATAAATCAATAAATTAATAACCAATTAACCAATCAATCCATTTTGGCACCAAGCATCCATGGGAATGCCCCAGAGGAAAGCGTCTTGGTCTTGATCTTCATCCTTCTCATTCTAATGGAGGATTTGAAAGCTGCATTGAAAGCTGTAGGATCACAAGCGTCTGCCTGAAAGACCATGAACACTTAATTTTGCTCTTTGTGCCCGTTACCCATCCCTCAGTGGCCCAGTTGTCCGGACTGAGGTGCAGCATGGCAGACGAGCGCTCAGCAGAAAGAAGTCACCGGGCTTCTGAAGCCCGCACATCTGAGAGGAAGGGACGACGATAACATCCTGTGACCAGCGTGCATGAGTGTTACTCCCCAGGGCCAGGATCCAGCGGTGGGGCTGTTAGCGAGAGGGTCTCGGTAAGTGACAGGATGGGAAGCGTTGCTGGGACAAGATCCATAGCTGAGGCACATAAATCTCGCAGGATCGCAGACCCAGGGGTTCAGCTCTGGGTGCTGTGTCAGGACAGGGCAGCCGAGCACGGGTGTCCACTCCGCCCGGCTTCCTGCCAGCACAGCCTCAGCAGGCCATTCCCGGCTCTGCAGTCTGATAATGATCGTGAGTAATGATAACCACATTTGTGGTTTGTGTACCATGTGCTAAGCCCTCTGCCAAGCACTTCTCATATATTCACTCCTCGCTCCTCAGAACAGCTTTTGAGATAGGTTCTGTTACCGCCTTCTACAAATGAGGAAACGGAAGTACAGACAGTGGAGTGTCTTGCCCATGTTTCCCTAAGAGGCGGAGCTAGGATTTGATCTCAGGCAGCCCGACTCTAGGAACCGATCAGAATTACATCTGCGGACCTGGAGTCAGACAGCCCTGAATCTAAATCTCAGCTCTGCCAAGCATTTGCTGGATAAATCGCTTGACCCCTTTAAGGCTCAGTGTTTAGAGCACTGAACGCCATCGTTGGTACGAATAAACGCTCAGCATTAGCCATTATTATTACTCTGTCAGGTGGTGGCGTGCTTAAGACGGCAGCTTCCACTCGGGGACAGTCTCCCTCTCATCTTTTCTTCCACTTCTTCCTCTCTTACACATTGGATACCCACCCTCCCCCACTTGGCAGGGTGCCTTGGCCTCTCATGGGATTGTACCTTCTCCATCCTCCCTCACACAGTGAAGCTCAGAACACCCAGAAGGAGGTGCTGGATGCTGGGGAGAGACTGGGGCGGGTGGGGGAAGAGGGACAGGGGAGCTACCCCAACTAGAGGGTGGAGCAAGTGCCCCAGGCTGGGTGGTCCCTGAGTGTTGAGTGAGCAGTCTTGTCCAGCGTATCCTGTTTGCTCACCTGGCTCTAGCCCTGACCCCATGAAGAGACCTTCCCGAGCAGATACTCATGAGCAAGACCAACCCTGGGTCCTTTCCGCTGTACCACCACCACCAGGTGGCCACCTGGGTTGATCCCGGAAGCTCATGCGTGGAAGTGGAGCTCAAGGAACAAAGTGTGTGTGTGTGTGTCGGGGGGAGGCTGTGTGGGATCCTGGCTGGAGGAGACAGGAGAAGCCCCTCTGCCCTTCCTTCCCCTGCCCCAAAGCCATGTTTACGAAGCAGCTGTGTGGGCGCAGGCTGAGGACCGCCGACCGTGTGCGCCCTGCGGGCAAGCGCTGTGCCTACACGACGGGCTTCAGCACCGTCCACCTCGCACCCAACAAACCCATCGTCACCACTTCCCAGGAGCCTGCCAAGTCTTCCGAAAAGACTTGCTCCCTTGGTGTTGGCCTTCGCCCCTGCCTTCCTGGGGGCGGGACACATCCCCCCGGGTGGGAATCTCCTGGGGCTGGGACAGGAGCTGCAGACAGGGCGGAGGCGGCCCTGCCCCCCAGCGCTCAGTGGACCCCTGGTGCCAGGCTGCGGGGTGGGGGGCAGGTGGGGGCCAGGCTACAGGGTGGGAGTGGGGCAGGTGGGAGCCAGGCTGCGGGGGGCGGGGAGGGGCGGGACAGGTGGGAGCCAGGCTGGGTCCAACGCCCGGGCTGTGGCAGGAGGCTCCGGAGCCTTGGTGGAGGGAGGGCAGTGTCCCGAAGGTCAAGAGCCGTTTCTCGGAGAACGGGTAATTGATGGGTAATTGGTGAATTCTGGGGGTACTATCTGGAAGCAAGCGGGGAGCAGTAAGGGAGGGCGGCGAGGGAGGTGCAGCGGGTGTCGGCGACCTTTGTGAAGGGCCTTGCTTTCATAGTCCGGCTTTTATCTGGACTCCTCCGGGGACCGAAGGCTGAGGAGGGGCACGGTCACGTCTGCCCGTCGTGCTGCGGACAGCGGCGGCCGCGGGGGTGGGGGGGCCGTGGAGCACCGGAGACGGGGAGACCGGAGGGCCCTGCGTGGAGCTGCTCGGGGAGACACGCGTGGGGCGTGGGTGCCGGCGTCTGAGGACACCAGCCGCTGACACGGGGCACTCGGGAGCGCAGCTTCGCGCCAAGTTCCCGCCACTCCGGGGCGGAGCTGCCAGGGGGACGATGTGACCCCCGTTCCCCAGGAACCTCCTTGGTTCCCGCAGGACACCAAGGAGGTTCCTGGGGAACGGGGGTCACGTCCTTCACCACCGTGAGCGCTAAGTACGTCACTCACCTTCCCCGCCCCAACACTGGCCTTCTCCTCCTCCTCCCACGTGGCTACGACTCCCAGAACCGGCTGGTGCCGTCCCCATGGTCTCCAGGGGGAACCCCGGCTGCTCAGGGCCCGTCCACGTCGGTGGGGCGACACGCGGTATAAAAGACGGCCCAGCAGTCCTCTGCAAACTGCCGCTCAGGACAGGTCCTGTCACCTGTCAGCACAGTCTCTCAAATTTACCCTGAACTCAACCCCCGTGGTCACTGTGCCACTGCTACGGCCTCACCTCCTGCTTCTGCTCTTGCCTCGCACCCCTGATGGAGCAGCCAGGAAATCTTTTCAAAATAGAAATCAGATCATCACTCCTTGGTTCCGTGCCCTTCCCGCCACGACTCCCTGCGGCTCCTGGTGTGGAATCAGCCCCTTGCCTCAGCCTCCGAAGCCCTGAAGCCCCGAAGCCCTAGGTCACTTGCTCCTGCCCTCCCCTCTGACCTCCTCCCCTCTGACCTCCTCCCCTCTGACCTCGGTCCCCTCTGACCTCAGCCCCATTGCTCCCCACAGCTCTCCCTCCCAGCTCCACTGGCCACCTTTCTTCAAACACATGCCATTCGTTCCTATGGCTGGGCCTTTGCCTCCAGATCTGCACGAGGCAAACAACATTTAGGCCTCAGATAAAGCATCGCCTCCGAGCAGCCTGCCTTGGTCCTGACCTCCCGAGCTGAGTTAGCGGCCCCTGCCGCAGTGTCCCTTCACCTTTCACTTCCTTTCGTGTTTTCACTGACATATTTCCTTTCCCTGTTTACTTGAACTGTCTCTGCCCAGCAGGATGTCAGCTGATAGCAGGGCCCTTGCTGGGTTCGATGTCCCCAGTGTCACCAGTGTCTGGCACTGGGAGACTAGGCGCTCGAGGAGTATTTATTTGCTCCATGAACTGTCATTGAATGCTGTAGAGCCCTTGGTCCAAGCTGCTCCACAGCCCTGGTGGGCAGCCAGGTGATACCCTTGTCCCTAAAGACAGCACTTAGGGACAGCTGTCAGGCTGAGATGATCCCATTGCCCTTGGTGATAGGACTGATTCCTGACCCTGTGCTCTGTGCTCCGCAGCCAATCGCCACCTGCACAGCCGTGGCCAGTTGCTCTGCTCCCTCCCAGCCTGTCCTTGAAGCACCCCTCCGCTCCCAGTGCCAAAGTCCACTGGGGACATGCCTCTCCTTTTAGGAACCGCCCACTCCTTACTCGGGTTTGGAGCTGGGCTGGCACTGAAGACAGAGCCTGGTGGGAGCTGGGGGGACGGCGGTCAGCAAGCACAGAGGTCACAGTCCCTTGAGAACAGGAAGCTGAGAAAAAGGTCCACGTGTCCGAATCTTGCATACAGGTTTCCAGGAGGTCCCTGTGTCACCACAGCCTGCCCCTGCATCCAAAGACCAAATCAGGAGGCTCCTCACCCAGATTTTGTGAACTGCTCACACTGTTTACTACTTACTGGTTGGCAAAGGCGTTTACACACAAGACCTCATTAAACCTGAGCAGCCCTGCAGGAGCCCAGTTCCAGGGTTACAAAAGAGGAAGCCTGTCGGCCAGCCTGGCACCTTCCCTGGCGCAGCAGGTGGGAGGAGAGGGCTGAAGCCAGAATCCCAGGAACACTGGTCTGTGGGTGACATAAGGGAAAGTGGAGGCCAAGGAGAGGGAGGAAGAGGGCGCAGCAGCACAGCAGGAAATCAGGAGGATGCTGGAAGCCAGTGGAGCAGATGTTCAAGGAAGCAGTAAACAGGGCCTTGGACAAAGCAGCCCAGGGTGCAAAGGTGCCAATGGCTTCAACTAGAGACTGCTGGTAACCTTTGGTGGGGGCAGAAACCAGCCTAGTGTTGAGACAGCCGAGACAAAGAGCCTTGGCTTTTCCCTGAGTAGCTTGCATATGATGGGAGTGGAGACTGGGCAGAGGCTAGAGAGGACTGGGCTCAGAGAACACGAGCTTCTTTCCTTTTAAGGTGAAACTTGATCATGCTTGCATGCTGAAGGGAGATGGCCATGCCAGGAAGAGCACCCGAATGCAGGGAGGACTCAGGAGGGGAGGGAATGGGAGAGGAAAGAAGGGGAGGGGAGGGGATGGCTGGGGAGCAAGGGCAGCCAGAAGGATGCGGGGCAGAGATTTAGGGCCTTCTCACCCATTGGTAGGGGCGAGGTCACCCGTCGGAGTTGGGGTCACAGGGCATGGGGCTGTTGTGGGGAGCAAGAGTCATGCAAGGCCTCAGAAGGGAGCCAACTGGCCCTGCGGCCGAATGACCTGGACCAGTCCCCTGGAGAGGGAGCAGGGGCACACTGTCCAGCAGCACTCGCCAGTCCAAGTGTCTGAATGGGGTTGAGGGTTTTGCTTTTCTCCTGCAAACCTTTATGGAGGAAGCAGTCTTGTCCCTTGTTAGTTGGTGCGGCTCCACGAGAGCCGTTTTAACAATAAAACCATGTGGATCACAGAAGGAAACTTCCATAAAAGCTAAATGCAAGACCATGACCCTGTATTTACAGGTAAAATAGTACAATCCCACTGAGGCATATAGATCAACAAATGGAGAAAACCAGGGAAAAGAATTCCACATTAAGATAACAAGGACTTAATCTGGTTTTGGCTCTGCTGCTAATGATTATATGCTATCAGGTAGGAGTGGTGTTATTTTTAAAATATACTTATTGTTAAGAGAGAGAGGAACTAGGTAGCTGCAGACTCTCAGCTTTAACAGCCTTGGGGGCTCAGCCTGGAGGAGCTGCCCCTCGCTGCCTGGACCCTGTCAGCAGATGTCCCACTGGGGACATGGCTCCCCACCCTGAGGGACAGCAGTCTGTCTGGAGCTTGCTTTAGCTAGCCACTCATTCTTCAAAGTGTCTCCAGAATCTGCGGCTGTTTCCGGCCAGGATGGAGCCTTGGTAGCAGGGGGTCCAGGAGGAATGATTTCTAGTCCAAGGATGAAAGAACCGCCCAGAAGGGAAGGAATTCTGTCACAAAATATCTTAGATGGGTTCTTTGGTCCAAACCTCCCAGTCCACAGGTAAGAAACACAAGTCCAGCCCACAGGGTGGTTGAGTCTCCTGTCAACCTCACCTCTGATGGCAGTGTTTGCCCTCCACACTGGGGGCTGGGTAGGTGGGGCTGTCCCAGGAAGACAGGGAAACTAAGAGGGAGGTGGCCCGTTCAGACACTAGCAGTTAGTACTGGAAGCCATGAAGTATTATGGGCTCTGTGGTACACCCCTTGGGGGGCTGGAAGAAATCAACATCTTCACTTTCATGTCCCGGCTCAGGACTGGCTGGCTGCATGTGTACTCAGTGTGGTGTAAAGATTTCCCCAAGACTCTTACAAAGGTATACGATCGCTTAGGGAGGAACTACTCATGGGACATAAAGACTGCGTTTGCCACGGGATTTTTAATCCCATAAGGGATTTAATTATGCTAAGGAGCAAAATGAATGTTCCCTGAACGACTCTGCACCTCTTCCAACCAGCTCGCAGCGAAGTTTCTGGGGACAGATGTCTGCCCCAGAGACAACTGAGGCTGTCCGCTACTGCTGGTGCCTTATTTTAAAAAGGCTGAACTCTGAGGAGTTCCTGACAATCGCTCTGGGGAACAACACAGGCCCAGATCACTCAGTCTCCTCACAGACTGCTGAGGAAAGGACTTTAAAAGGCAGACAGATGCCCCCAGAAGAGGAGTTAACTAAATGTTTTGAGACCACAAAGGGGACGCTTCCTACATGCACACCTCAGTGTAATTACCAACTGGCCAACTGGCCGTGACAAACCCTTGTCCTCACCAGACCTGGACCCTGCAGCCCAGCGGGAAGGTGTGGGTAGCACTGTCCACGCTCCGCCCTCTGGCCCCCTTCACACTTACTGCTTAAAGAGTCAGCAATCCTGCTCTTGCTGCTGGGTAAAAAATCAGCACCTTCAAAAATCGATCTGTCCAGCGCACAAAAATGGGAGAAAATATTTACAAATCATATATCTGTTAAGGGACTGATATCCAGAATATATAATTGAACAACAAAAACGACCCGATTTCTCTAAAAATGATACACAGCCAATAGGCACACGAAAAAATGCTCAGCGTCATTAATCATTAGGGAAATGCACATCAAAACCAGTGGGACACCACTTCACATGCACCATGCCTACCCTGGCCTCCTGCTAAGTCAGAAAATGACAGGAACCCTCATACATTGCTGGCGGGAATGTAAAATGGCATGGCCACCATAGATAGTAGTTTGGCTGCTCCTCTTCCTCAAGAAGTCAGACACAGAATTATCATATGACCCAGGAATTCCACTCCTAGATATATATATACCCAAAAGACGTGAAAACAGATATCGGAACAAATACATACACTAGCCAAAAGGTGGAAAACCACCCAAATGTCCCTAAACAGATGAATAAACAAACTGTGTTGTATCCACCACAGAATGAATTATCATTCAGCCATAAAAAGCAACGACACCGTGCTGTACTGGGATTAACCTTGAAAAATATTATGCTAAGTGTCACACATTGTGGAATTCCACATATAGGAACTACCCAGAAGAGGCAAATTTAGAGACAGAAAACAGATTAGTGGGTGCCAAGGAATGGGAGGAGCGGGGCCTGGGAGGCCGGGGGCAGGGGAAGCGATGTGGGCGTTCTGGGGTGATGCAAGTTTTAACAGGTGATGGTTGCACGACACTGTGAATGCAGTAAATGCCACTGAACTGGGCTTTAAAATGGTTAATTGTATATGATTTTCAACTAATACGAGGAAGAAAATCCAATGAAGCTCTTATGTACTGATTACAGAGATTTACCAAAAAGTTGTAGAGTGTGTTAGGTAGGGAACTATTTTATAAGCATGTACATATTTACTTGGATATGCAAATACACATGAGACTGATAATACTGCTTGTCTCCAGGGATCAAAGTTTGAGTCCCCGGCGGCTGGGGACAGCATGGGACGCTTTTTTATATATGACCCTTTGCACCTTTTGAATTTGAACCATGTAAATGTTAATATTCGAAAAATTAAAAGGGAGAAATGAAAATAGAATTCATATGGAAAAGCAAAATATCAAAACTAGCTAAAACAATTTTGAAAAGAAGGGAGAAGGGAACTTCTCTCACCTAGATATTGACTTATTTTAAAGCTAAATAACTGAGACAGTGTGATATGGCACAAGAAAATACAAAAAATAACAATTTATCAAAATAGAGCTCACACACACAATCACTCACATACACACAAGCATATGTACATCTATGTATATGTGTAATATGCTCTCTATATATCACTCAGAAATATATAAAAATATATAACTATAATATCCATTGTATATAGGACATAAAAAATATCCTTTGTATAACTATGAATATTAAAACAATTTTTGTTAGGCCTATGGAAGAATAAAGTAATAGCAAACTCCTACCTCATACTGAAAATAAACTTCAGGTATACTTGAGACCTAAATGCAAAGCACATTTTAAAATACAGAAGACTATCTTTATATTCTTAAAGCTGAGGAAACTTATTAAAGAAGATACAACAAACAAAAACTATGAACATTTAATCAATTCAAATTAAAAGTAAAAACTTCTAAACAATAAGAGACATTATCAACAAAAAAAGATAACCAGAAATGTAGCACCAGTTACTGGTGATGCACAAGACCAAAGAAATCACAGACTCCAGATTAAAGTGCTCTTGCAAAAGAAGAAAAAGTCCAACAGAATGGGCAAAGGATATGAAACATTCAATTCACAGGCCAGTAACATGAAAAGGTGCTTATCCTCACTGGTTATTAAGGAAATACAAAATAAACCATAGATGGGATTGTTTTAAACCCAATGAACTGGTAAAATTACAAAACCCGTCAGCAAGGACGTGGAACACAGGAACTCTTGTATATTGCTTTTGAGAGTTTAATTGGGACAATCATTTGAAGAGCAATTTTGCACTGTCTAGAATAGTTGAAGATCTACACAGTTTATGACTTAATTTTACTTCTTAGAATGTACACCACTCTTGCACATGAGCGTAGACACGTACAAGAAATGTTTACAATGGTGGAAACGTGAGAAAAACCCTAAATGTCCAACTGCAGCAGAATGCCTCCATGGTGAGATCCACGTGACAGACCTCTGTACTAGTACAGCCATATAAAGCTATTCACGAAAAACAATGTAGTTAAGGAAAACGAACTGTCAGATGGTATCATTCTCTATAAAATTCAAAAGCATTCTGCAAAACCAGTGTTTCTCCTTTTTCTGGCAATATACATTGTTATAAACACCATACAGAATGAGAAACATCAAAATACAGGGCTCAAACTTTCACTAATGTTTTAGCACTTAGACAAGATCTGAAACAAGGCAGAATGGCAAATGTGATCAGTGTTCTATACTTTTCTCTAGGCTAGAATTAGATCATAACTGAAATTAGGAAAAAAGACAAGAAGGGAAGTTACCAAATGACAACTATTCTTAGTGGTAGGTTTATACATTTAGTTTTTTTTCCTATGCATGCTGTCTAAATTTTCTATAGTAAATGGGTATGGCTTTTATAATGGAAAAAACCCCCCACAAGTTATATTTTAAAATTCACCTGATAAATGCAGGCTACTATCCACAAGAATCCATGTCTTTTTCATAAAACAGACACTTGCCCCTCTCCAAGTTTTGGCTGGGCATGTGGTGACTGTCCGGCAAAAGACATTGCAGCTAGAGGGAGCCATGTAATTAGGTACTTGCTAATGGAAAAGGAATAGAAGTAGGGTTTTTCCCCCTTAAACCTGGGCCTCCCCCAACCCTGGTTGAACCCGGAATGTGATCTTGGTGAGCCAGTTTCTAACTCCACATACAAAACCAACACCATCCCTTAGGATGCCAGAGAAACAAAATCAAAGAAATTTTTGTGCTCTCCATCACTTCATGAAATTGTAAAGTCCACCTGCCCAGCACCACTGGCCGCCTGTGGTCTGTTCATGGGATCAAACTATCATCTATGAGCCATTGTATTTTTGAGTCTCTGCTGTCCCAGATTAGCCAGTTCCCAACCAATAACGGCAAGAAAGACCATTTGAGGGTGGTAGTGCTCCATCTCTTCTACTGAAGATACCATTTAAGAAAAAACTATCAATATTTAAAAAAAGTAACCTAAGCACACATTACAAATTGATGGCCATATCTCCACCAACTAATCTATATATTAAATGCGATACTACAAAGTAAATCACATTCATATGGAAGAAAGGGACAAAAATAGCCAAGAAAAAGCATCAAAAGAACACGGGAGATTTGCTTGTTTCAAAATATATTTTAAAACTATAGTAATTTAAAGTGTGGAATGGATAAATGGAACAGAATTCAGAAGCAGACTTATGCATACATAAAAAAGTGAAAGCTATAAAGGAAACTGATAATATTTATAATGTCTATGACCAAACAGACACATACACAAAACACCATCAACAAAATTAACAAACTATCAACAAACTGGGAGAAAATACTAATATATAATGTATGATTATATAACAAACTATATTTTTAAATACTAATAAATCAATATAAAAAAGTACCCCACTGAAAAATGGGTAAAGGACACTAACAATTAATAGGAAATACAAATGATCAATAAAACAAAAGCTTAATCTCACTATGAATCAGGAAACACATATTTAATTGAAAATGCACTTTTTACCCATCAGAATGACCAAAATGTAAGTGCTGATGGGGGGGGGGAGCAGTTATTATTATTATTTTTTTTTCCCCTCATATACTACTAGTAGGAGGGAAATTTAGTTCAGCGTGTCTGGAGGACAATTTGGTAGGGCCTATTAAAATTAAAAAATGCATAGAACTCATGATCCAGAAATTCCATTTCTTGGTATCTACTCTTAAAAAAAGCATGCAGATTTACAGAAAGACAAATAAAAGGGTGTCCACGGGAACACCATCTACAATAATAAATCAGAACGTAAAATGTTCACTAACACAAAAATGGCACAAGAGCCACTATAAGGAAGAACATACAGCAGCAGATTGAAAAAAGAGTAGACCTACACTAACCAGTGAAATTCTCCATAACACAACCTGGAATTTTAAAAGTTGCAAAACGACCTTATGAAAAACATGTTTCTTTTTCTGTATTTTGCCATGCCCAAAAGAAAAGTTGTATTACATTCAACTGGAGGTTTTTAAATTAATAATCTTGGAAAAGGGTAAAAACTGTTATAATTGTACAGACGTGCCTTTAAAGAAAAAAAAAAAGCATTAGTAATTGAATTGGTACTTGTTCTTTTCAGACTTGCAAGTCACCAGTTCATCAGAGGGCTGAACTGAGCAATCACACACCCCTCATTACAGCTACAAAGGATGAGTTAATTCTCCAACTTATACCTTCACACCACGTTTGACAGCCCGAGTCCAATGTCAATTCTGGAAAAGTCAGCCACTGAGCTTCCTGGTACTGAAGTAAGTAGTCTAATCAAATCACAACTTATAAGTGGCATGTCGACTAATAAAAATGGCTCCCTCTTTTATTCATTACAAAAT
This sequence comes from Macroglossus sobrinus, assembly GCA_004027375.1. NCBI lineage: Eukaryota > Metazoa > Chordata > Mammalia > Chiroptera > Pteropodidae > Macroglossus > Macroglossus sobrinus. Next base: position 12,606 of record PVKZ01002345.1, read on the forward strand.
GAATCAAGCAAAATAAGCACCTGAAATAATGACATAAATTCCAAATAAGGATGTTTAAAATAATCGACTTTTTAAAAACTTTGAGCTGAAGAATCCTAGGCAAACCTACAAGGTAAAAGTCCAATACTGATTCATACACATTTTGAAAAATTAGTGAATAAAGATGAAATTTAGATTTGCTCTACCCCATGGAGAGACACAGGCACACTTTTTTAGGTTGCTGACATAAGTGTGGAACTAAGAAAAAGTTGGGGACAGACGCAAGAATGGTTTTGGTCATGGACTTCTTGTACTCTAAGCCCCAGGGGAATTATCAGCAATCATTTATTATTCTGAACTGGCTGCTTCTCCTCTTCCTTAAGTCGGCAGTCAAGACTCAGGAGCATGGTTTCCACGATGTGCTCACACAGCAACAGCACTTAACTGTCCTCTGGTCTGGCCTCAGGCTCTCGACATAGCAACACACACACACACACACACACACACACACACACACACACACACACACGATGACCACCTTATTCTGTCTCTCCAAATTAAAAAAAAAAAAAAATTAACATCCAAGTCATCCCTGCATTTCAGTGGGGTCATTTTTAGAATAGTTTCTGGCATCCCATAACTCACTGACTGGGGAGCCTCCCTCACTGCTGCTTGGCAGATGCCACAGCTCAGGGGGCTGCTCTGAAGTAGGTGACCTCCATGTAACTTTGAGGAACATGCTCCCCACATGGTTGTGTGGGAGAATTAATTTTATAAAAGTCACTTTCAATGAGAAAAGTCAATGTTTCCTTTCCATCAAGAAGTCTGAAGATTTTTAAATCCGTTTTAAGCCAGTAGGGTAATTCACAGCAAAAACGAGTCAGCCAGAAATAGTTTGCTGTTTTTTAACTTTTTAAAATAGAAAAGATCAGTTAAAACATTTCTTGTCCTACCCAAATGATAAAATACAGAACTAATGCTTCAGAGAGTAACTATATATTAATGAAACATCAACAGGTTACGGATAAACATTTTAATTGATTAAATATATTATTTTCAAGATCTTTTTGAAATCGCACTTGAATTTAATCAACAGCCAAAGGCAAAAAAAAAAAAAGTTAAAAACTGAAAATGTTCCGACGTGAACATGTGATAGGAACCACTGCTATGTAGAGTAACAGACACTGCTCTCAAGAACAATATTTTTAGAAGAGAATTCATCTTAACATGTACAAGGACAAATCTGTAATCAAAGGCTGAAAGAAATATATATTAGTGCCTGCTTTTTAAAAGTTTATTTTACATTTTAAATACAGTATTTTCCAATAAAAAAAAAATCCAGGAAGTGCCTAGTCCTGTGGTTTCTATACCATATATATACAAGAAGTCGACGACAGCCTGACACGTGTTCTGGATGTAACAGGATGGACACCTGTGAGCTAGGACTACCAAATCAAAACTAAAAAACACAAATAAGCACTGCCTAGGAAAAAATAATCCAGTTTCTGAACAACAAAAGAGAACAGAGTTAGGTATATACAAAACCAGGTATTTAAAAGAAAAAAAAAATACAGCACACAAAAAACAAACAGCCCCTTCCTTATGTAGTGAACTGTACATACTGCAGCTAATCAGTGGAAACCCTCCTACAAGAAGTGATTTATGATTTAAAATTTTAAAAATCTAAGTATTTCAGTAACAACATATAGTAACATTACATGTATATTGCCATCTTTGTCATTTTCTATCTGTACTACCCTCCCTTCCAAAAACACCAATTTCTAGACTAGTCAATCACTTATACATATGAGGCAATTAACCCATATTTGTTTCCAGTAAAGAAAACAAAGATGTACCTCTTTCCATCAATAAAGACATAATAGAGGTTAAAGCTATAAAAAATTTAAGCGTGGGCATATACATTTCCAATTCTCTCTAGTAATTCCAAACTGGAGTCATGAGGTTTGTATCTAAGTAGTAACAAATTAAAAATGGACCGTCTCTGGCAGTGATTTCCATATTAGTGCAATGTTATTCCTCGTACACTGAATTAGTAGGTGGAAATTTGAGTTTATAAAATCTCTAACTATATGCTTGTGTAGAAAACAGTTTCAATTTGAGATGCTCTCTCTATAAAGCCAAATCAAGACAAAAATGAGTTAATTTTGCTTTGCTACTCATAGTGTAAATACCCAGTGAAAAGGACCAAGAAGAGTGTGTGGAGCTTGCTTGGATGAATGTCTGAGAGGTGTTCTCTGCATCTTGACTTTAATCAGCAATCAGGTCTGAACATTCTATTTTACGATTATCTCAGAAAATACCTCTCTGTAATAGAACTCTGAACCCAAAGCAAACATAACAGCTGTATCCAAAGCAAAACACAATCTGGGTCACTCACAATAAGAGCGAGTTGGGGCAATTTTTCTTCCGTTATAATCTGTGAGGTCTTAAGTTTTTAAGTTTAAAAAATGGTGATCTTCAATATACCTCAATGTAGACTATTAACATATGATTTCAAATTAGAGGGCACTGTTAACTATGGCCTCCCAAAAAACACATGGAGCAGGCAGCAATGGACTAACCGTCAGCCAGGTGGGGTCAACGTTGGGATGTTTTATTTCGGAGACTTTAAAGATTTAACACGTAGCTCATGTAACTTCAGCATCCACTAGTGACTCTGCTGGTCAGCTCCCAAGGGCTAGAAGAGTCTGAGGAATTCCTTTAACGCCAAAGTATCAATGCTAAAGAGTCTCAAGGAAATCCTGACTCCCAACAAGAGTTCACAAACCATGAGACCAAAATCAATAGGGTAAACACTGACTGCAATGCTCCACAAGTCCAAACAAATTTCCCAAATAAATGCCATCTGTTGCCCAACCCTAGACTCCAGACTCTCTAGTAACATCTTTATCTAGTATAATAGACTCTGTAGTAGACCGATTTGGACCTCCACAAAGAGTAGGAGTTGTCAAACTTGAGGAGGTAGACTCCTCTCCCTGGGTATTGGTGGCTGCCGGCGTACACTTCCTCATGACAGTCCCGTCGGTACACAGGCACGATCTCGTCTAGCAGAGGCTTGTTGGCATTCTTTTTGGCTCTCTCTTCACAACTAATGTTTTCTGTGAGAAAGAAGAGACAAGTCATGAACAGATCCAGGAAATCCATATTTGCACCAAGTACTTAAAACTCCATCCTTTCACTCAAAAATTGCTCATTAAGAATTCTCTCGATCCATCTACAACGTATGTGTATTTGAGCATGTGTTGGTTGGTTGACTGACTGATGCACTCATATATGTGAGCAACCACGATGTGCCAAGCACTGTCCGGCCCCTGGGAGACCAGAGGTAAACACCCAGTGGTGGCAGCGGTCAGCATGCTCTACCTCTCTGTGCTCTGACCACTGCTGCTATTCCTGAGCCCCATTTTCCCCTTACCCACCCATTCAATTCCTAATTCCTCCCAAGAGGAGAACTCTCGCTCATCTGCGTAAGACCAAGGACAATGTTGCCCTGATCCTCCTCTTCCTCAACAACAGGAAAGTCCGCTGTTTTAGGAAGGGAGGAAGGGAACCTCTGAGGACTATAATTTTCTATATATCTTAACTATAAAGAGTAAAATGAGTAAACCACAGCAGAGAGGTAGACACGCTGAAAATTTAATTACACTCACTAGGCCTGCATAACCCAGTGATGATCCTGGTGACAAAAAATGAGCTCTTTCAGTTTGCCCCAGTTTTCTGAACTGTAAGGACATAAGGTTAGAGAGAAAAAATACCTCTAGAAACCTATAGGAGTGAGAAAATTATGAACAGGCTTAAAAGGCTCAGTTTAGCATATTAAATATAAATAGCCTCAAGGAAAATAGGTCAAGGGAATATTCAGCATAGAAGATAAAAGACTTTCAGGTTTAGAACATGGCAGAGTGAACTTGGTGACTGAGTTAACTGTGCAATGGTTGTCATGGCTACTATCAGAAAGTTAAACAAGGAAAGGAGGAGAAATTCTCTCAGTCTAGAGGAGCTTAAGGAGATATAACAATGTGGCATACTGGATGAGACTCTGGAGCATTTGGTAAAAACTAAGGAAATGTGAATATGGACTTTACTTAATGATAATATGCCAATACTGGTTCATTAGTTATGATGAATGAACCATAGTACAATGTAAGATATTAACCACAGGGGAATGGGGTGCAGGGGTCATCAGGAACTCCTTGCACTATCTTTGCAACTTTTCTATAAATCTAAAACTACTCTTAAGGAGTTTATTTTTAAAAAGTAGATGACACATATGTAGTTCCAAATCAGATTTGCTTTATCACAGCAATACTTAAAATGAAATGTCCTTCATCGACAAATGAGAAATAGAGACATTCAAATGTGCACTACTGTCTATAAGGATATCCATTAAATAGATTATTGATCCATTAATTCAAGATCCAAATCTGTAAACTAAAGATTACTGGGATAGAGAACAATACTTTTGTCAATTTCAGCAAAGACTTGGGACCTGGAGACAATGAAGAAAGTGGAGAATTACAGGATGGGTTACCATCTGTCCACACTTCAGAGAAAACAAACTCCTCTGTCTTTTAAGGCCTAATGGAGAAAAAAAAAGGAGAGACCAAAAAAAACTGGAACCCTCCCTCCATCTAGCCCAAGCTAAAATGATCCCCCAAAAATGCACAATGTGGACAAGAAATGGTGGCACAGAAGCCTCCATAAGGAGGACTGTGGCATATGGACCAATGTGGGTTGTGGGTCACCTCTCAGCAAACAATCCTTGGGAGCAATAAATGCTCGCTGCCGTTATTGTTAATACAGAAGTTTTAGTGGGTTAGATTTAGCTGCACATCATGTGAAGGTTTGGACCAGCACACGGACAGATAATGGAGGGTACTATATACTAGAGCAAAAGTTCAGGATGTCAGGGTTCTCACCTCTAGACAGGCCCTGGACCCCAGACATTTTTACCTGTGCTCTTCCCAGCAGCAATAACCCCAAAACATAACAGCTGAGGGCCCAGACTCAGAAGCAACCTCCTTTTAGAAGCTCTCCAGCAGGCAAGCCAGGAGAAACATATACCTCAACCTACTTCTGAACAGAGGATTCCTCTGTATTATTCACAAAGCTTTTTATAAGTACAATAATTTGCATGCATACACACATAAAAACTTTCTTTCTCAGATGTTTCTAAACGGTCTGATTTTCAGGAGTCCCTGTGACGCTTCAAAGGCCAGTGCAGGGCTCGGTCCCAGGTCCTGATGTTGCTGAGAGGCACCAGAGACAGTGGTGCCTGCTCTGCAGTCTGCCCAGGTCTCTCTCTCACCTCTTCTTGTTTTGTCCACTCCTGTATTTTTATCTTTCTGGGTCAGTCAATAGTATATGTGGGCAATAGTCACCTTGCTAGTGATACTTAGAAATAAAGGTGGCCGAAAATAAAATGCCATGCAGGACAAAGCAGCTCCTAAAAGATGCTGGCCCATGTGAGTGCTCCCGTGCATGGCCCCGGAGGGCCCAGACACAGCATGGTGTGGAACCATGGCTGCACGGTGCATCTCAAGGGCTGACTGAACTTTTAAACTCCCTCCACACACCTCCAATGACTGACTACCGCTTTAAACTTATCCCAATATAATCTCCCAACCCTCTTCACAAACAAGCAGTCTGTATGCAAGTTGCCTGAAAGGTGAGTGAGTTCCCAGAACTGAGCAGAAGGTGCTTTTCCACTCTGTCAGGCGCTCCTTCCACATCACTGTCAGCCATGGCAACAAATACTTCAGTGCTCACCAGGAACAGTGCATAAAAGCCCTAAGTTCTAACTTCTCTGGGTAACAAAATTAAGGAGACCATCTTCTCAATTAATAAGCAATACATTTCATAACCTACTTACTCCCTAGACCAAATAGTTTAGAATGTCCTTGGAAACATTTCTGTCTGCTTAGAGAAAATAAGAAATTATACTCTAATAAAACAGAGAAGAACAAGTGACTTTTTTTTTTTTTAGGTAAGATGTTCTCACCAGAGTTTCTGTATTTACATAAAAAAATTTTAGAATAATGACCTCAAAAGCTAACATCAGAAACATATTTAAATAAATTCAAGTTAGAAGAATTCCTCGCTTGCTCCTTTAAAATTGTTTAAAATGACCTTGCACGTTTAGTTTTTTGACACATAGGCTGGAAGTAAAATAGTATTCAACAAGCAGAAAATACATGGCCAAACATATCTTCTTGGTATTCAAAAAAGTTCATGCTCAGGCACCAGTCTCCTAGGACAGGGGTTCCCAAACCCTGGGCTGAGGACTGGTACCAGTCTGTGGCCTGTTAGGAACTGGGCCACACAGCAGGAGGTGAGCAGTGGGCCAGCCAGAGAAGCTTCATCTGTATTTGCAGCCGCTCCCCAGCGCTAGCGTCACTGCCTCAGCTCCACCTCAGATCGGGCGTTCGATTCTCATAGGAACACTGGTCCCTGGGACCAAAAAGGCTGGGGACCACTGTCCTAGGAGGCTGGCCTTTCTCATAACCTGATGAAGATAGTGATTCCCGGCCAGGAAGTGTTAATGAGGAAGCATAAGACTGTCTGACATCTGAACCTCCAGTATTTTTCCCAACACACAACCCAGCAGCTACTGAATATGGACCCATGTTTCTACCTTCCTCCTCCTCCTCGTCATCGCTGGACTCACTGACATGCACGCTGACGGCAGTGTTTGGAGAGTCTGTCCATTCAAAGTATACCCCAAACCCAATGTCGTAATTGTCTGTAGCAAATTCCCAAAAGAGATACGATCCTTCTTCGTGGGTGGGTACTCGAACAGTCACCACTTCTCCTCGGCCCACAGTAATCACAGAATCTGCGTCCTGCCGAATCTTCTCTTTAAAGTCTTTGATCTGGGGTCGCGTCCACATGGAAGGAGCTGCTACTACTGGAAGAGATTCTAAAGGCAACAGGAATTAAAAAGCTAAAGATGATGAGCCTTCACCTGCAGGCAGTAACACTGGCATATGATCACCTGCCAGCCACACAGAGGCACCAAGTGCAATATGGTCTACCCTAGATCAAGGACTCAGAGGAACATAAATAAAGGCCTCCCCAGGGAAGTCTCCCTCCCAATTACTACACTGAACAGTGTCCCAGGTATTTAGAGGTCGTCGTACCGCTTCAAGACATGCAATCCACAATCTTAGAAGTGAGTTTTTTCAACATTAATTATATATGGGGATTTAAGAATGACTTTGGAAATTTCCTAGCTGGAGCCGGGGAAACAAACGGTCTAACAAAAAGAGATCTTGGACTTAAAAATAAATTCACTTTTGGATGTGGACAAAGAAAGCTGGGCTTTGACTTCAGTCCCCTCTGTTGGAAAAGTGTTGACCTGAGTTTCCCACCGTTCCAGGGGCTATTCTAAAGGAGCCAACGCCCCTGCCCCTGCCCCCGACCACCCGGAAAACTTGGACAGGACCATACTGCTAGGGACTGAGTGAAAAGGGATAAAACCTTGTTAGTGAGCAGGAGCCATGTGCACTAGACTACTCTACAGGTTTTCCAGAGTCACAGAGCCTCTGACAAAGATTCTTTTGAAAATATTGGTAAACTATTAATAGGAAAAAAAGGTGGGGGGTGGGTAAAAACCAAGGAATTTCAAGGTCTTTTCTGAAGATATTTTCTGTTACTTGTTCTAAAAAGACAAGGGAGAGCTCTGAAACCAGTTTTCTTACGAACCACACCACCATGGTTCAGATCTCCCAGCTCGAATGTCCCTTGAAAGCCTCTGGTGACCTCTTTCTCTGGTGACCTAGTCAGGTCACATCCTCCATATTCATGCTCTCAAACTGTAATGCACCTGTCTCTCGACTCCAGTACTTAACCAGAGTCTCAGTTTACATCTGTGTGTGCCACTGTGCCGCACCACTGTACTCGTGGCACTCAGAAAATCTTCGACCAATTGAGGAATGAACAAGTAAGTTGCCCATGAAAAGCTAACAGGCTTTTGAAAATGCGAAGTCATCTTCTAGGTAATATACTTTAGTCTCAAAAAATGTGCTGCACTATATGGCAGCCAGCCTCAAGATGGTCCCCAGGGATCCTCACGTCCAGGTGTTCATGCACTTGTCAGGTCACCACCCAAAATGTATCAGAGTTGGTATGTGGGACCAACAGAATGCAGCACAAGTGTTGACGTATTACTTCCAAAGTCAGGGCATAAAAGCCACTGCCAATTCTGCTTTGTTCACTTTTAGATCCTGTGCTCTGGAGGAAGCCAGCACTGCGCTGAGGACACTGCCCTATGGAGAGGCTTCATGGGGCAAGGAACTGAGGCCTCTTGCCAACAACCAGCCTGTGAGGAAACCCTTTGAGTAGAGCAGAGCCTCTACTCGCCAGTCAGGCCATCACATGACTGCATCCCAGCCAACATCTCAACTGCAGCCTCATGAGACACCAGGACCACCACCACTCAGCTAAGCTGCTCCTGAATTCCTAACCCACAGAAACGGTGAGACAAATATTATTATTTTAAGCTGATAAATTTGGGTGCAATTTGTCACACGACAACCTATATATATATATATATAATAAGATGACCCATGCAATTTGTCACACGACAACCTATATATATATATAATAAGATGACCCGAGTGCAAAGGACATCTGATTTATTCTAAGGTTATTAGAAGTATCAGATTCAGACTAAAAAGAATGAAAACAAAACAAATAATAATAATAAAATAAAAATGAAAACACATTCAACTCTCACAAATATGTAATTGCTCTCAAAGCTAGTCAACTTCATTTCCTGATTCTGGATGGATGAACACGTACAGCAAACTGTACCTTTTGGTCCATTCTCCAGGACTTCTTCTGCAGCTTCTGGTTCAAGTTCTTTTTCAGAGTTGTCAGTGTGGGTTTTGGCCTGTCCATTAACTGACATTATATCACTTGGTACAGCTGCATTCACTTTTGACGATGTAGGCAAAGAAGCCCCAGCTACTGCCACTTCCTGTTGTTTCTGTAATGCTGCCTACGAGTCAAGAAAAAGTGAAGGTACACTGACCATGAAGGCTAACAAATGAGACATTTGCCCTTGAATGCATTCTGACCCCATGGTTTTGTCCTACAAAAGCACTCGGCTCCAAGAAATTACTAATAACCTTCATTAGTTTTTATCTATAATGAATATTAATAACTCAAGATCGAACCAACAGTTAAGTGATAAAAAGGTAACATAGATGAAAAACTAAAACTGAGAATCCCAGAAAAACCAGAAAAAGTTCAAGTAGGTAGAAATAATCAACTCAAAATAAAAATACTGAGGGCAAAAATTGAACATAGTAACATTTGTTCATAAAACTGATAGAGAAAATCTTGATTAAAACTCATACATAAAACCTGAATCAGGAAAATGAAACTTGGTAGAAATAAATGATCACAGAAGAAAATTCACACAGGCAGAAGCTGTTATTGGTCACATTTGACACTAGTCCCTAAAGTAACCAACAAATCAAACGTGGACAATTATTCTAAAATGGACAAAAATAATATATCTTCACTGTAAACTATATATTTATACACAGAAAAATTCTTACCACAATTAAACTGAAAACTGTTAATCATGTAAAAAATATTGACCTAAGAATTAAATAGGCTTATATAATAGTTTGAGATCAAAATATTTTCTCATTGAAAATTCGTCACTCTTTACATAATTATGACTAAAATATGTGTATTCGTAAATATGAAATCAAAATGTCTTCTGAGTCAAAATGGGAGAGTAAAAACATCTTAAACACAAAGGACAATTCTTTTGGGACATTCCCTTCTTATATCAAGATGGACAGATACTAATACTACTAAAAATACCTAAGTAACCTTAATACCTTAAGTAACTTTTGCGGGAACTTTGTATGCCGTCATCATTTTTCTTTCGTAAATCGAACACAACCGTGTAACCAACAGCCAGGTCAAGATGGTCTCTGCACCGCAGAGCAGCCCCCGATGTTTCTTTCTAGACACACCCCCCCCCCTTGCGTGCCCAGGTAACAACTCTGACTTGTCTAACTTATAACTCTATCGAGTCTTTGCCTGTTTTTGAACTTCACATAAATGGAACTGTATCATATATGCTCTTTTTTGTGTCTGGCTTCTTTCACTCAACATTATTTTTGTGAGATTCACATACAGGGTCACAAGTAATTCATTTCAGTTTTGTTTGTTTGCATTGTTATAGGACATTCCATTGTGAAAATACAAAATTTATTTATCCATTCTACTGCTAAGTGTCTGGACATTTACGTAACTTTTTTAAAAGAAAAAAAAGGAAAGAAAAAATATATTAAAAAAAAAGCTCTTATAATCTTGTGGTTTAGGAATAATGACATAGTTTGGCATATCTGTATATACATTTCACTTAACACATCATTTACAAACCAATTACTTAAACATCTCTCCCTGCTGCTACTGCAGGCTAGTAACACATTTAAGATTCTAAAATGCCTTCTATCAAGGCCTAGATTCTCTGTAACTTCCATGTTAGTTTTCTAGAAACCAAAAAAAAAAAAAAAGGGGGGGCATACAACTCAAGTCAGCACACTCAGAACATTCACTGCATGACAGGAAAGCAACAAAAGCATTCTGCTGCTGATGAACCGGTCTAGTTCAAAGGGTCCCTTCTCCAGTAAGCCTTTCTTGAAACTCTAGCAGAAACTCCAGCAGAAACTCCTTTTCCCGGAACCCCACTACCCATGAACATACATCAATTCTATATAATAGACTAACTATTTATATATATAAAATCTTTCTTCTGTACTTTGGGAAGTTTTTAAAAGCACAGAAAGGTACAGGAACAATGTAACACTAAGGTAACCACACCCTCAATTAATAAGATGGCCACATTTTGTCATTTTGATCAGTATTTGTATAAAAATTTAATACTTTTTGGGGGCTGATGTTCTCTTTGTTCCTTCCCTAGTCTCTTTCCTTCTCTTCCCAGGCAATCTATCGATTTGGTAAACAGTGTAAGCACCGTAATCTAAAATTACGGCTTTCTAGTTGTTTCAAAGAGTCTTGGTTTTGCCCTACTTGATTTTGTACTCATTAAGTGACAGCAACATATAAATAGGACGATGTGTGGGAGTTATCTTATTAAAAACTGATTTCAATGTCCATCAAAGCAGGAAAAGGGGAGTAGTATGCTAACATAGAAACAGGCTTTAGAAAACAGGAAAGAAATCCCTCAAAAATACCATTAATTATCCTGAATAAACTCTGATTTGACATCCTTTCTCTCTTCTCATGGATTACACAAACCTACAGTGCTTTTTAACTGCTCATTAATGCTAAAGACTCAGGGAGAAAGGCATTTTAGGTAAGAATATTAATTTTCAAGGAATTTAAAGAGCTGGGCAAAAACCAAAGATTACTTCATCTAACAAGTTATGTTGAGCAACTATAAGGTAATACTTTTCTTCATTCGGATTTTTTGACAGGTAGTAATTGCTTTATAAATGAAAATTAATTGAATAAGCACACTTAGCTAGAGTGTTCTGTTTGCTTGGTTATTTATTTATTCTTAACAGGCTGCATGAATTTGCACGTTGTCCTTGTGCAGGGGCCATGCTAATCTCTCCTGTATCGTTCCAATTTTAGATGTGCTGCCAAAGCAGCTCCTAGATTAAGTTTAAAGAGGCATATTATGCCTCTGCACGATGTAAAAAATGAATGTAAAATCAGCTGCCTTCCATATGTATAAAATACTTTCACAGAATAACTATGTTCTCATTTTATTCCTCTGACAGTCCTGTAAAATTAATAGGACAGGCCAGGATTTCATATCTTATCCTTTACTGGCAGAAAAATCACAGATCAGACAAGATAATGGCAAAGACGGGACAAAATCCAAGAGTTATCTGACCCCTCCCCCATGTGTTTTCCCCTAAACCACCTACTCACACGCAGAAGCAAACTATTTTGGGGTGGGGAGTGAGAGGAGGTCTATCAACATATTGTAGGTGAGCACTATCTAGTTACCGTACTCAACACAAAGCCAAGATGGAATCAAGCTCTGCAGAACCAACCAACAGCCTTAGGGGATGGGGTCCTCCCACTGAAAGCTGTCTGGGCCTATGACAGTGCACTGTCTGAAGGATGTCCTTGAACCAGTGCTAGTTACCCAAGTCCTCATGGTTCCAGGACCACTGTTAGAATCTACTTCAGACTCACTGAAATGACACTGTCCATGCAACAGCCAAATACCCCTAGGACAATATAATAGCGGCCACATCATTTGTTGCTTTAGTATCATATTTTCTTTCATAAGTGCAACACTAAAGCCTTCCTTAATAAAGGTCACCTGCAAGTTCCTTTACACCTGGACAGGCTAACTAAAGCAAAATTCATAAGCAACTCATAAAAAAGAACTGGAGTTTCAATTTCAATGAAACTGAAACCCCTCTCTAGGGCTGAGTGCTGGGGCTGTCTATCATACCTGTTGCTGTGCGAGCTGGACTTGGTACAACTGCTGCATATACTGTTGATAGTGCTGCTCCTGTAACTGGCGGATGAGAATCTGCTGCTGTTCGTAGTTCCCTGGGTACTGCTGGGCTGCGTACTGCTGGAACTGCACGGCAGTCTGGGAGTTTAAAGCTGCCATTATCTGCTGCCTAAAAACATTAAAAAATATATACTAGTCTGACTACAGGAGATTGTTCATGACGAAATCAAGTGTCTGTCATTTATTTTTATAATTTATAATTGTTAAAAATGATTAAGCTAGTAATATATACCAATAGGCATGTGTCCCAGGCCCAGAATAAGTATTTTAGAAAATAAATTTGGCCTCTAATTTTTTACTTAGGGTTTTCAAGGAAAATTTGGTAAGGAGAGAGAACAACATGCCATCATCACGATCATATTTGCTATCATTTACTGTGCCCTTACTATGTGCCAGGCAAAGGCACTGCCAAGGTATTAACCCAGAGTTCCCACCACCACTCTCTGATGTCAGGGTTTCACAAAGGAGGAGACAGTGGCGTTCAGTCACTTGCCCAAGATCACACTGCTAATATGTGCCAGAGCCGGGGCTCAAGTCTAGGCAGTTTGGCTCCATCCTATACTCTTTAACTTTGATGCTGTAAGAGGGTGGACCATCATCGAGGGCAGAGATGAGATATTTAACCATTAGCCACGGCTTTTCTACCTAAATATATGAAAAGCAGTAAGACACAGAAGAACAGCTAAAAGATGGTACAGGTGGCCCTGATGAAGTATAAATAAAGCCAATGAAAATCTGAGGGCCCTTGGCAGTTAACCCATTTCCCGTGTGCCCCAAGAATAATTGCTGGCAGCACTTACCCCGAAATAACTCACAGATTATAGTCCTAACCTCACCCCCAAAGTCTGCCATAAAATATCTCACTTTTATTATTTTCACATTGCTCTAGTATATTGATAATCTTTGGAAACAAATGACATCATTCCATTTATAGCATTCCGGTTTTAGTAGTGGTATTTCCATCTACAAAATACAGTAATTTTCGATTGCTGAAAATGTCAAATCCTAGAAAACGTTGCATTCCTATGTGTGATGCTAATATTTTTCTCAAACAACTGTTAGCCCAAGATTCATCTGATGAACCTGAGTTATGTATATATTTGTTACATTAGGATTAGAGATAAGTTCTGTTTAGAAATAACAAGAACAGTTTTTATACTGTTTTCATTCTGAAAAGTCAAGATTTGCTTCAGCCTCGAAGAGTGTGTTAAAGTAAAATTAAATTAACGTTGGTTGTGAGCTGCACTTTTTCCTAAATGGGAAATGGGTTAATTTAAAGCTTTCTTTAAACAGGAATATTGAAAACAACATCTGGGCACACTTGGTTCAGAGATACTAATTCCTGTAAACTCTTATGATTCTTTTATTTTTTGTCACAGAGGAACCATGTGCTTAAGTTATGTGACCAACCTGACAAAGATTGCAAAGCCATCTATTAATAGATAAATAACAGAGCAAATTCTCACAAACTCCTGAATAGATCATGATACTGGGCCCACCCCTCACCCCTCAAGAGTGGTGTTCACAGCCTCTCTCCAAAGTAGAACGAGGCCTGGGCTGGAGTGACGCTCTCCTGAGGAACAACTCAGAAATGAGACGAAATCAATAGGCTCTCATGTTCTCGGGTTTAGTCTATAAGCCATGCCGCCCCTAGGGCCCCAGGCCTTTTCCCTCCTTGTTTTATCCCTCCCTCCTTGTACCTACAGCTCCCTCTTGAAGAACCAGTCCCCTTCTGCTTTTGCAGCCCTCACTGAATTAAGAAATGATTTCAACTCTCAGGTCCTGCACTAGGGGACACCTGACATAGGCTGGACCAACTGCATTCTCTGTCCTGGAAACCTGAAACTCGGTCTCTCAGATTCCAACCAGTCTCTGCCAGATGCATGAAAACAAAGACCACCTAAATCCAGGCTGGGATAGCCTTGTGTGCACCAAAGCAGAGAATGTGCAGAGAACAGGAAGACTGAAAGAGACATAAGCTGAGAGAAGCAAAGGTAAGATCACCTGTACTCAGTCAGGGAGCAGCGGGCAGCCTCAGCTCCTGTTCTTGTCCCTAGGTTCTGGGAGCGAGTCCCAAACCCTTCCCATGCACTCAGTCCTCTTGCAACCAAACGATGCTTAGATGAGGCCTCTGTGGCAACACCTTACTGGAGCGAATGGCAAGTAGCTAACGTCACTCTGCCTCCCAGTCACACAAACCATAGGTTTATCGCTAAGGTGCACAGAGGCAGAGGCATGTCACAGAACTGTGGCTGCCATTTCTCTTCCTTAAACACAAGCCACACATGCTTACTTCTGCTGCTCTGACCGAAGCCTCTCTTCCTCTAGCCGCCTCCTTTCCTCCTCCTCCCGTCTCATCCTTCCTTCTTCTTCCTTCCTCCGTTTCTCTTCCTCCTTTTGCAGACGCTCTTTTTCTTCCTCTTCACGCCGCCTTCGCTCCTCCTCTTCCTTCCTACAAGGTAAAAGATGAAGAATGAACCCTATACAAAGAATCCTGTTTAAAAACAAATTCAGATTTTATTTCACAGTGAAACTGACACAATCTTTTCAGAGAACAATGTGATATTACCCAAACTTGAGATGCACACTTATCACATGGAGTCAAATACACAATATACACAATTATGACAAGAATAAATACTGCTGCACAGAACAAAAAAAGGTGTCCATCAGTACATATGACTGAAATCATTATAAGATACCGTACCCTAAGGTTCCCGTCTAATATATGCTCACAGCACCACAAGCTTTTCCTTCATACTACATGCTCTAATTGTGATTAAATTTGTTTAAGTTTAGCAATGCATCTGCCTCACTCATTAAAATACATACTACATAAGGGCAGAGATGGCCTATCTCACACCGCCACATCCTCAGAACTTTATATAGTGCTGGAAAGAATAAGCACTGAACAAATGTGGAGAGAAATGCATAATCCACCCTGAAATGCCAAGTGGCCATAAAAAAAAAAAGGCAAGACCTAAAGGATTAATATGTAAAAATACTTAATGAAAAAAAGCAGGTAAACACACAGAAAAGGGTCTAAAATGATATACCTTACATGTGTCAATTATTATCTATGGTGAGAAGAGTGGGATTTAAAGGTAAGGTGGGTAGGAAGGTTTTCAGTTTGTGCTTCATATATGAAAATTATTTATGCTGCATACATTTGTGTACTATTTCTGAAATTAAAAATAATTTTAAAGCTTTTAATTTAAAAAAGAACAGAACCGTTGGAAATCTAGCTGCAAAGCTTACTCAGCTCTTGCCCACCCCACAGCCCCTTCCCCAAGGGAGAGCAGACTCTGCTGCACTAGGAATGGATGCCATACGCGTCTACGAGGCGTGTGGGTGGAGTACAGGGAGGCTGAAGATGAGATGAGAGAGACGTCTGAGAACGCTCAGAGAAGACACTATTTCTTGGCTCTATTATGAGAACTGCTTGGGATACCCTATTTTTCTCCCCAAACTCCTATAAGTAACTAACACCACACCTGAGGCACAGCCAAGGCTCAAAATACTGGAGGCTTAAACTTTAGGCAGAGGAAGCCAAGTCTTTAAGTGCTTTCAAAGAATTTTATACAAACTTCAGCTCATGACAGAAATATATTTTTAAAAGGAAAAATGCAATTTGATATGTTGACTAGCAACTAAATTTCAATTTATTGTTAAAGCAAATACATACTTCCAAAGACATTATCACTCACAATGGACTGCAGCACATGAGCCCATTTTCCAGTAAAGCGACCTCACTCCATTCTTCTATGAAACAGAACTTTTCCTTTGGATAAAACAACCTTCGAAAATGTAGAAGCTACCTCCTATCACCTTAAACAGGAACAAGTTTTACCTAATGCTCTGTCTTTTGATGACTCGGGAGCTATAACTTTAACAAATTTAAAAAGTTATAACTACAAAAATACAGTGGAGAACTTTAGCTTCATATTAAACGGCCCTGACTGCTATATTTTTATAATTCTTATGTCTATTTTTCATGGTTTCTGGCTTCTCTCTCTCAATCAGGCTATTTTCTTTTCTCATCTATTACTTCCAATCCAGGTTAAGGCAAGAAATCATAGAACCAACTGTTTCTAAAGTAAAATATGTGAGAAAAAATTGGTTTCACAGAATTATTTTCATTATGTAGAAAATTTAGATAGTCAAAATTATTGAAAATATAACCTCTACATAAATAAGGTGCTGACTATAATTGTCTGCATTCGCAATCACAAAAGAAAATCCCATAAATATAAACAGCACATTCAGCAGCTCCCCCTCCAGCCACTGGAAATAATGCTAAGCCATCTGGAAGTCAGGGCCAGTATGGAATATCTATATAAGGCCTACCATGCAGCACAGCTAATAACCATGACACAAAGTGTGACTATGACATAGAGCGTGAACATTCTAGAAACTCAAGGGAGACAGCCACAAAGGGTGTATCAGACCAGAGGGTAAGGAGGAGGGGGTGGTTGAGTTTACGGTGCTTGCTCAAAAATTCAGTGTAATAACACAAAAGGAAAGCTGCCAAGATGGATGGGTGGTTCCTCTTTAAGATACAACCAGATGGAAGCAGCATGTCCCTCCCCACAAGACTCCTAAATACCTGCTCGCATCAGAAAGCTTGAGCAATTACAGTAAGAAGTGTGGGGGCCTAAGGGAAGTCAGACATCTGATCTAGAATACTCCATAAAGCAAAACCATCAGTATGTTGGGCTTTACAAGGATAAAGTATTCTGTGCCTCAAACGTCACCTTTTTTTTTCTTGCTCTTCCTTCTCTATTTTGTGGGATGCAACATATGTTGAAAACAGATGGCAACACCTATTGAGGAGCTTGACAAACTCTACCATAGCATCCTCTTTAGACATGTTTCCCAGGGCTGCCCATTCTCTCCTGTAAGAAATAACAAGAAAAGTTATCTCTTCTTAAGAAAATGAGAATTTGATTTAATTTAAACCTAAATATGAAAAATTCTCAATCGTAACTAAAATGAAGAATGATTCTACCATAAACAGAAGGCTCAAAACTTCAACCTTCAACAAGCATTTACTACATACTGATTTACTAAATTAGGTATGCCACATACAATCCAAACTTACTTCGTAAACTATAACTGCATTGCTGATAATTTCCATACTAGCAAAAGGGTATCAATTTTGTTTGATCATATTTTAGCTTTAACTGAATAAAAGTCAATGTATTCTTTTTTTGTCACAACTTCTATATGTCCCAATAAAGGAATCAATTACTATGTATTTTAAATGGCTGCTTTCAATATAATTAGGAAGAATCAAATGAAGCTGTACTTGTCTTATGTTCATAATCAGATGAGTAAGCTTCTTCCACAATATTTAGCCATAAACATCTCCAAGCCAAAAACAGATAAACATCTGAAGACTCCAGAAGCTGCAAGCAAAAATGTTCATTTCAGTTCTTATTCTAAACTAATGCGCCAGCTATTTACATCTTAACCAATTTACTTTTATCCTTTTCACATTATTCTCATTAAGTTTATTATACAACAAAAGACTGTTACCTCCTGTCATTCCCCAACACATCAAAGAATCCAACCTCAGGACAAGTGTCTGGATTGTATGGTCCCATTAGAATCTGCTTATGCAGTGCCACAAGCTTCAGTTTTTCTTCATAGGTTGGATGAAAAGCTTTGCCATCTTTTTCTAGAAGAAAAAGAAACACAAAGGAAACAATTAGCACTGGCAAAATACATAATTTTTGACACTGTATGCTGAATTTTTGCTAATAAGGTATGTCACAAACTGCCTGTGATGATATAAACACTATTATAGTGAGATTTTTTAAATAAATACTATATTTTAATAGTCGAAGCCAAGACAGAAATGCTTGTGCTGAATTAATTTACTTTAAATGACACCAAGCATCAATATGTTAAAACTATTACAGAGAAACCAGTCTGTTAGGCTACAGTCAGATACTAGTGTACCACTGACATCTTTTACACATATTAAAACTGTTCAATCATTTTTTAAAGTTTTTAAAAACATAATTTCATGTCAATCACTTTTAATATGACCATACACATACTTTACAAGCTGTATTCAAAACACATTCACTGCACTGAAGCAGCCTGAGGTGACAGAAGGGCTCTGGGATCAGACGGCCTGGCTTTCAGTCTCACCTCAGACACTAGCGAGCAGCAGGACTATTTAACCTCTCTGTTCATCAATAAAGGAGGAGTCCACTGCTACTTCAGAGGTAACAGGATATCAGCATTAATAATAACTATTAGATCCTTTTCCTTTCTTCATATTACGGTTGGCTCCAGCAGGTTTTCAATGGGCAATTAACAGTGAAGCCAGTTTGACCTGTAAAGACTTAACTACCACCAACATTCAAATATGTACTATGAAACTGGGTGCTGATAAAATGGGAAATCCTTACAGGATCGTTCTGCTTCTTTGATAAATGGTAGCATTAATTACTGGTCAATTCTAAAAGTAATGAGACTACAAATGTCAAAATATAAACAAACAGAAGAGGTAGTAAGTAGTATATATTGCCTATGAATTTTATGCATGTATATAGTGGCCACCAAAATTAAACCACTAATGACATAATATGGGTTAAAGGTTATAAACAGGAAACTGAGGAGGAAAAAACGCAGAAGTTACCAATGAGCACCCCAAGATATTCAACCTCACTAGTCAAGTCAATGGAAATTGAAACCATTAGATACGAAGACCCCCTCTGCTGTCTGAAGGGTCAAAAAAAGAGAGGTAACATCAAGAGTTACCTGAAACACTTTTTCATATACTAACTTTAATGTATAAATTGTTCTAGTTATTTTAGAGGGCAATCTGGCAACATATTTCATAATTACAAATGCGCATGCCCTATGATCCAGTAATTCCAATTCTCATTATCCATTCTTGAAAAGCACTCCAAATACAGAGAAGGAAGTAGACAGAGATATTTACTGCAGCACTGTTTTCTTGTTACTGTAAACAACTTAAAAATTCATCATTAAGGGAATGGCTAAATACAGTGGTATATTCAGACTGTGGAATAAATGAAGCACGTTTAGGAAATATTGTTAAGTGAGAAAAGCAAGCTGCAGAATACTATATACAATCACAGCACACAAAATATATTTAATCAATTTTAAGCACCCCTCCCCCACAAAACACACACTTTAACGTCTCTAAAATCAGATTAGGTTTTACAATCTATGATATTTGGCAGTTTTTCTTTCTTAATAGTAAAAAAAATAATAGTGTCTCAGAATTGATGAAATAGAGCATGTAAATATACCCACATATATATTCTACAGGTACAGTTATATGAATGCAAATAAGAAGATCTAAAAAGAGTCACAATAAATAAATGAGCAGAAGAAAATAAAAGGAGGCTAAGATTAAGAGTGGTGATCAAAGAGAATTTAAACCTTACTTGCAATATTTCAGTCTTTCAAAGGAAAATGCGTGGAAGAACTGAACTGTTGAAGGTTAAACTGGAGAAGTGGCTGGGAAAACTAGTAGTGGGTGGAGACTGAAAAGCAGTTTCCCATTTAGATACGCTGCTATATGTCTGAATTTTAAACAAGAACAAACTCATGCAATACTTGGAAAAAAATAAGTACTTAAAAAGTAAGTACTAAAAGCAAAAAACTGTGGCACTGACCTTATTTACTTAATAAAAATTGAAACAACTCAGTAACCCGTGGACCTGCCTGCCCATCTGTCTTTGCTACTGAGCAAACAATATCAGACAATGAGCACATAGAGTGGAAACTTCCTCTAAAGCGTTCAGAACAGGATTATCAGAGCTCTATATTTACAAGCGAAAATTTAACCTTAGAATGCTATTTCAATCAATGATAAACCTAATATAACATCTTTTTAATCCTTATTCATTCAACTAGGTATTTACTGAGCCCCAGTGTGCAAAGCACTGTGCTAGACACTAGGGATTCACTGCCCTCACACAGCTCAGAAACTAATTCAAGTAAAGATTTGTAACTTGGCAAATTATATAATTATAATTGTGTCAGGTGCATATTACATATATATTATGTGATATGTATTAAATAAATTATAACAAAATTATATTGAAATAAAAGATAAGTTTACTTCTGACCCAGGAAAAAAAATAAAATTAGGTCAAAAAGGTAATAAAGTTGATATGTTCCAATGCCTTAGATTGGCCCAGTGTTTGTGTTAAATTCAATATAGTATATAATCAAAATAAAGCAAAATGGATTAGTTTACAAAACCAAAATACACTTTACCATTATCTTCCAACCACCAAGTCTAAAAAAATTGTTCTTTGTCATTTTTTCCCCAATCTCTCCTAAATACAAGCTTGAAAATCAGCTTATTAAGAAAAACAGTTACACTTGTTCACTTTTGCATAAATTAAAATTTTTTAAATAATCTAATTATTCAATAATAACACAATGTTTAAATTACAGTAATCCACTGATGAGATGATATGGCTACTAAAATGACAACTATAGGAAGCCATCAGATAGACTAAGCTGTGGCCAGAGCTGGACCGTCCAGCTTCAGCGTGGTCATGTTCCTCCAGGATTAGCTCAACAAACAGGGAGACCAGGTCTATGACCGGAAGAAGCTGAACCCCTCAGGACAACAGACCTGCTCAGCCCATCCTGCTTGGTTCTCTTCAGAAGACAAATGACAAATACTCTCAACACCGAATAACCATCAAAAACAGTTTCAAGGTACTAATGACCCAGAAACCTCCCTCTCCTCTGAGGATCCCTTAACTTTCAAGCTCCCCCTGAAGCCTAGTACCTTCTGGGACTTTCTGAAACCCGGCTCTTCCCTCTGTGAGCCCTGACGCCTTCTCACACCCTTGTGCTTTGGAATCACGTGTCGTCACTACCTTGCTGAGAGGCAATATGGCAGCGTCTCCCTTAGAGGAAAAAAGACTAAATCTTCTCTTCCTATTTTGACTCACTGTCAGGTTATTAAAAATAATTTGAAAGGAAAAAATGACAACCATAAGGGTCTATACTGCATTCCAGAAAACAGACTTATGATGTATTTATTAAAATAAGTACAATAAAAAGTTATATGCTTACTATGTTTAAAACTATAAAAATTCCTACAATGTGATCAAAGACCTAAAGAGAATGTAGAAAGATAAAATTTTAAGAATTTGGGTGATTACATGTATCTTTCATTTAAAAAACAACAGTTAAGAGTTTTCTTAACAAAATTAGCTAATTAGAACTCTGTAGTCTAAATGTTGGGTTGTTAAAATACGTAAAACAATACCAGCTACTTTTTGGCTACTGTTTACTAAAATGGTGTTCTCCAGTTTTAATCCAAGTTTAAACCTTCCCTTAATTTGCATGTATTAATCACCATGTTTTCTTACTCTAATTAGATCACCTGGCCCAGAAGACTTTCTTCTCACTTTCCCCAAATTGTGATGATTAGAAAAACAGTTCCAACTTCTGACCTTAGCATCGTAGTTGAAAGGTTATTATTTAGAAGGTTTTTGTTTTAAAATTGAAAAGGAACCAAGCTATGTCAGTTTATCTTGAGCCTTACGTAAGGGAAATATGCTGCTGATTCAAGAAAAAAAGGTGTCCTGAGCCTGAGAAACAGCAGGGCGGGGAGTGGACTGCATAGTAGAATACAACTAATTGGTTTTCTTCAATGAGGATTCCTGGGACTTTGTTTTGTTTTTTTAAATTCTGACTTCTATAAAAGCAGTTGCTTTGATCTAAATAAACATCGGTAAAGATAAAATCAGATAGAAACTTTATTCACTGGAAGTCCTAACACTTTTCTGATCAGTCATGTAATATAGCAATTTTCAAACATACACACACACAAATTCTTATTTGCTGCAGGGAGATGACTGAAGCTGACATGGCTAGTGGGTATGAAAAAAATCTTTTTAATGTGACTACTGCAAAGTTGTTTTAATAGAGAGAGGGTCCACTTCTTACCAGGTGATGAATTTGCTTCTTTATTTCAAACATTCAGTAATGCAAATTAAGCACTGGGGCAATGAGAGAAAGTAAGTAAAGAAGAAAACGGTACCCACTGTTCGGCAGGCAAGGTGCTAGTCTAGCTTTGAGCCCCAAAAAGTAACTCATCAATAGGCAGGGCGAGTTTCTGGATTTTTGGATGTCATTTTAACACCTGTGCTTTTTACACCTGACAGAATTAAGAATATACTGGCATTCCATAAAGGATTTTTCAAAAGAGAAATATGTTTCTAAGTGTTAGTTCTGCTCAAGCAGTCATATGAGTCTGTTCACCACCACGAACGCCGGCACTTCAGCACAATACTTTGTTCAAAGGCACTCACCAACAAAACCATGCCCAACAAATCTCACTAAAGGAAATACTGACTTTAGGGGTCAAATTCTGTGAGCATGAGCAGAACAGTACACCTGTTCTTGTGAATTCTACTGGCATTTCCATAGACTCTTTCATGCACTTGTTAGTTTTAAGAATTACTCTATAATCCTTTAAATCCTATTAATGAATCTTCAAATTAATCATTATTCTGGTTGAGGATCAAATTTGTTATAAAAAAAAAATCAAGGACAAGGAAGCATACCAAAATGTTATTACTAATAATTATTTATAAAAGGCTAGGTTATAGATTTATGTTTTTATTCATTTTTGATTTTCTCAAAATGTCTTCTATTTCTATATATACTTTTATATCAAATACACATACACTTTCTTTTTTAACCTTTTTTAAAAGTCAAGGCAACTGATCTTTCAGCCTTTGTGACGAGATTAACAGATCAATTATTCTCCCCAGAGGAATATACAAAAACCCAGGAGGATGTGATAATAGCCCAACCACCTTTAGGACAGCCCACATCAAGTAGATGTTCTAAACTTCAAAGAAAACATAGAAAATGAAAACTCTACAACAAACCACATCACTAGACAGACTATTACAGTATTAAAAAAGTTACTTCTCTTTTACTCTTCAGATGGCTCTGGTTTACACATTGTGAAATTTTGTTTTATTTAGTTTTTTTGAGTTAGATGAGAATAATTTTATTCTAAATTATTTCTGGTTCCATGGGCATTAAACATGGTTAGCAGGAAAAAAAGTTGTAACTACCATCAACTGCATAAATAGAAGAAGAAGCCTCACTAAAACTCAAAAATCTTTAGCCAAGACAAAATTCTTAAAGGAAAGTTTGCTTTCAGTCCTGCCAGAAAGCAACACAGGCATTATCCTAAGTTCTACATTCAGTCAGAACTATCACACACTTATTTAATTGAATCAATTTTGGAATTCCACTCTCTAGAGCAACCAAAAAGACAAACATACGTTAGGCTTGGAAAGAAGCTGCAGAGATATTTTTCAGGCACTACTGAATAAAAACACATCAGTGAGAAACAGAAAATAACTACTAGTTTAGGACTTAGAGAAGCCTGGCCACTGCAGCCAGTGGACTTAAAGAGATCACTTATTGGCATTTGTCCAGCAACAATAGTTTTTTTTAAAAGATCATCTATAAAATTGAAGACCACTAAAAGTTAGGTTAAAAATCTATTTTACCTAAATGAGGCAGACTAAAGCAGGGACTGGCAAACTAGGCTGTTTTTGTTTTAAGGCCTGTGACCCAAGAATGGTTTTTGTTTTTTAACGGTTGTAAAACAACAAAGAGAAAAAACAAGCAAAAAACAAATATGAACAAAGATCGTATGTAGCCCTAAAAATATTTAAATAAAATATTAAAATAAAAGGCCTAAAATATTTACTATCTGACCCTTTATAGGAAGTTTGCTGATCTTGGACTAAAAGTAAAGCCAAATCGGTTCCTATTATTTTTTAAAATTCAAATATAATTAAAAGGATGGAATACATACATATATAAATACATATCCAGTTAAACATGGTAGACTGAACACACAATTACCTCTGATCCTCAATGAAACCCCACTAAAAGGAATAAGGAAGCCAATTTAGAGAACCCTGAAAAGGTTCAGGAATTGAAGGCTCCAGGTTCTTTAAAAGCTGCAGTCTAGGTTAAAACGGGAGCTTTGGTTTAAAATCTAAGAAGCAGGTACCCCTCTCTCCCACTGTGTCTGGCAACCCCCAAAGCCGGCAGATGGCTATCCTGCCATTACTTCAGAAGTCTGGATGTATAGCAGAGAATATGAACCACAGATGCTCCAGGTGGGAGGACCCCAGACTGGGAGGGAAAGGTAAGTCTGAAAACAGAAATGAAATAAGTTTCCCTACTAAGCGAAAACTTCTGTCCTGGATGCTGGCAACTAGGTTCATGCACCCCAGGCAGGAGACAGAATTTTCATGAAAAACTGGCCCCAAAGAAAAGACTTACACATACTGATATTTGAAGGGTCCCATATGAAATCTCTATCTCATCATCCTACAGTAAAGGTTTCTATTCAAAGTTTCAATGCTGTTCAGTGCCTTACCCTTTTAACATGAATGAATACCCAAGGGTCACCAGACATATGAGAAAGCGTCCAATGTGGAAAAGAAAAAGTCTAAAAAGATTTTTTAAAAACAAAAATTAATAAATGGTAGCTCTTATTAATAGCCTTTAAAAATCCTTCCATTTCTTGATTTAGTCTATTTTAGTCTCTGAGGTGTAAGTAGAAATGTCTTATACAAAGAGAAGAGACAACAGCACAGAGCCACCTGCATTCCTAAAGAGACTGTATTTGGCACATGTGCCTGGTGTGAACTTGAAAATTATTATTTATCCTTTACAAACTCTCTACAGAGACCATAAGATATATAAATGTTTAAATTCAAAAAGAACCAAAATTTATATTTATTATCCTTGGAGAGAGAAGGTAATACATACATGAAGTAAAACAGGGTACCATAAAGACCATTCAGAGAATAAAAACTCTTGGAAATTAAAACATAAAAGCAGAAATTAAAAAAAAAATTATTTAATATGTTGGGAAATAGATGAGGCTATCTCCTAGAGAAACAGAACAAAAAGTGAAAGAGGCAATGAGAATTAAAAGTTCAATATTAATTGAACTGAATATTTATAGTACCAGAGTAAAAACAGAAAATTATCAAAGAAATAATACAAGAAAATTTCCCAGAAATGAAGGTTACAAGGTTATAGACTGAAAGGACTACCAAATGTTCAGCACAATCACTGAAAAACAGAATGAAACCACAAAACAAAACAAAATGACAATAACTCAGAAATTTCTGAACACTGGAAAGAGAAAATTCTAAAAAGAAAAACAGGTCATACATGCAGGATCAAGAATGAGATTAACTTCAGACTTCTTAAGAGTACAAATACTGACAGTTAGAAAACAATGGAATAATACCTTGGAATTCTGGGAGGAAATTATTTCCAACCTAGATTTTTATGCCCAATAAAAGCAATCAGATGTAACAGTAAAAATAAACTCTTCAAAAGGTGAGGTCTCAAAATTTTCCTTTGCATGCACTCTTTTCTCCAGAAGCTACTAGCAGTGTGCATTTCCAAAGTAAGGGAATAAATAACAACAAAGGACAATAAGGGATTTGAGGAAAAGGGAATCCAACACCAGAGAGAGGTGAAGGTAACTTCCAGAATGACAGCTGGGCAACAGACTCAAAGGCAGAAAGCCAATATTGAATCAAGAATTTAAGGACATCTAAGAGAGATGTCTTAAAGAAAAAAAAAAAGCATTTACCTGAGAACAAAGAAAAATAGTAACTGTCGCTGACTACATGAAAGACAAAGAGTTGCATAAGAACCAAAATATAAGCAAAGTACTGACCTGTCTCAGCTATGAATA
Source organism: Macroglossus sobrinus (assembly GCA_004027375.1). Lineage (NCBI taxonomy): Eukaryota > Metazoa > Chordata > Mammalia > Chiroptera > Pteropodidae > Macroglossus > Macroglossus sobrinus. The sequence continues at coordinate 38,909 of PVKZ01002345.1, forward strand.
TAAATGCAAACAACTGACAATGTGTGAACCACAAAACGTGGTATCGTGGTATCATAAAATTATGAGTTTGGGAAAAGGGAAGGGGGAAGAAAAAACATACATATAGAAGTTAATGAAGACAAATACCAGAAGAAACAATTAAAATAATGGAAAGTAGTTGCCTAGGAGTAGAGGGGAGTCTTAGAGATGGGAAAAAAAAGAGTAAGGGATGGCTAGTTTTAATTATAAATGTTATAGTGCAGCATGATCTTTTAAATTGCTTTGGTTTCCACTTCAATAAAAACGTCAAAGGAGTAAATTCATATGCTGTTTCAGTAGTCAATTCGTAAGACATTATGACGTGTGAGAGGCATAATAATGCCCCTACAGAGATGTCTACATTCTAATCCCCAGAACCTGTGAATGTTAGTTTACAATTAAGGTAGCCGCTGACCTTATCCTGGACTACCCACATGGGCCCTATGCAATCATAAGGGTCCTTATAAATGGAAGTAGAGAAAAGAAGAGTCAGAGGGAGATCTGAAGATTTATGCTGCTAACTTTGAAGATGGAGGAAGGAGCCATAAGCTGAAGCATTCAGGTGGCCTCTACAAGTTAGAAAAGGCAAGGCAACAGATTCTCTCCTACAGCCTCCAGAAGAAACACAGAGCTCTGCTGACATTTTTTTTTAAACCCATTTAGACCCATTTTGACCCCTAAAACTGTAACACAGTACGTGTTGTCTCAAGCCACTAAATTTGTGGTTATTTGCTACAGCAGCAATAGGAAACCAATACAATACACAAAACACATTTTTACAAGCAGTTAAAGATAGAAATGGCTTCTAGATTATGTTCTTATTAAATTCGTAAGTATTTAACTTTACAAGTCTAGTAGACAGCATAAATAATTTGATAAGAGCATTATAATCACAATTAACAAGTCCCAAAGTCCGAAAGATTAAAAATTAAGTCCCTTCCACCTAAAATTAATCATACAAAAGGTTATTAGTCTCACACCTCAACTGCCAGTAAGTTTAGAGAGAAACATTTTCCCTTCTCTCTTGAAGTAAAGGTACAGGAAAGTAACAAATTATTTCAATGTCCCTTCCAGCTTTTATTTAAAATGAAAGCCATGAGTTGGAAAGGACATTAAAAATGGGTGACTGAATTGCACAACCAAAGCTCAATCTCCCCAACATACCTACTTGGCCAGTAATTTGTTCTTGGATACACAATATAAAAAAGATGTAAATTGTAATGTCAATAACCTAAAATGTGACAGAGAAGTCAAAGTATAGTTCCTGCATGCTGCGGAGGTTATGAGCTTAAACTAGTATGACTAAAATATTTCAGATATGCCTCAGGTAAACACACACACAAAAAAACCTACAATAGATACACAGAAGATCAAGACAAAGGAATCTAAGCACATCCAGCTAGTCATTGCTAACCTGTACTTGAACGCTTCCTGGTGATGGGAATTCACTGTCCGTAAGCAATCTACCCTGCCTTTAGCCAGCTGTGATTTTTAGTTCTTTCTTCTAAATTGGTCTCTCTCATTTCTATCTACAGGGTCTATTTCTAGTCATTAGCATTAAAAACGCACACACGTAACAGATCAGACATCAAAAAAGCCACAAAATACCCATCATGTTTGCCGAGTTCTCTATTCTCTAGGCTAAACACTCCCATCCTTTTCACTAACACCTCCTAAAGACCTAAAATCCCAGCTCTGCTATTTACTAACTATATAACATGTACACGTTATTTACCTTTCCTGAGTCAATAAATGGAGACACCAACTTCTCCCTGGGGTTCTTGCAAGGGTTAGAAATAATGCGCTCCAATGTCTTGGTACAGTGCCTGCAGAGAGCGGACACTGGCTACACAGCAGCTCTGGTGATAAGGATGGCAGGGATTTGAATTCCCACACTGACAGGCTGCTCTCTTCAGAAGGAACTCCATTTTGTCTTTAATTCTAAAGGACGATGCCAGACTGGAAGCAGCACCCCAGGGCCGCTACCTGTGCAGAGGAGACAGCAGGGCCACTTTCCCTGCTTCTAGAAACCGTACTTCCACCACAGCAGCCTAAGGTCATATCTGCTTTCTTTCATGGCCCCATCACACTGTTGCCTCACTGAGAATACACTGAATAAAATCCACTTTTCAGAAATGTTAAAATTAAAACTGCATCTCTCCCATGTTGGACTGAGAAAAACCTGGTTGATAAATTCTTACATTACTTATAAGAAAATATAATGCAATGCAGTATTTCTGAGCAAGTGAATATAAAGCACTCTGGAAACTGCCTAGCATGTACGAAGTGCTTAATAAAAGTTGACTTTTTTCCCCCCATTAACACACTTCATAATGAATTTTCAGTAATCTCTCTCTTCAACATAAGCAATCACAGAATAGCAATTGCTAGGTACTCAGCTACAAGTTTATGTATATAACTTCTTTTAATTCTTACAAACCTTTGAATAAAGGAAGGCACGGAGTTTAAACACCTGAGTGGCAGAACCAGGTAAAAGTACCCCAGGTAGTGTTGACTCCGGAGCTCACTTTCTAAGTACTGAGCCAGAGCAGCCCGCATCTCGGCTAGCTGATACAGCGAACACTTCTCCTGGGTGCTGATTACCGGACAGTGTTCACTTTGTGAAAATTCATCAGGATACATGTTTTTGATTTGTGTATTTTCTGCATATGTGGTAAATGAATCGGAGGTCTCAGGCAAATGTTAAAAATCACACATATATATATGTAAACACATAAAAACATCTTTGAATACAATTCTCAAAGGACAAGTTTAGTTCAGCTCAAATTTAGTATGAACTAGCAAATAAAAAAAATCAGATGTTGAAGAGGCATTACGATTGCTAGTGGCCACAATTTTCTTTCTTGTAACTGTCTCTTAGGTCTATATGTCCTCCTATACTAGTATATGCTTATGTCTAAATGTAAAGACAATAAAAAAAGGAAAAAATAATCTCAAAATTTAATAGATTTTCAAAAGTAACAAACTTGAAATTATCTAAGGCTGCCACTTAAGTCCAGGAGGCACACACTAATTATATATGTTACCTAAGAATAAATTACAGTATTTTAAAACATTAATGGGGCCATTTATAAAAATTCCTGTAGATGCTTATGTTTAAAGAAGATGAAGGAAATGGAACCATTTCAGCACAACCATGATTACTTCTCTGCTATCAGTAACATAACCAAGTGTAAACAACAGCAATGTCAGCGGAAATGCATTAACAATTCCATATTCAATTCAGAAACTGAGCCGAACATTCAACTAGTTTCCTTTTACATATCCTCTCCTACCCTCTACCTCTCCCCCTCACTCCTCTCCTTCTCCCTCCCTCCCTCTCCCCCCACCCTCTCACTCCACACACACACACCCTTAGATCTGTCTACTGAAAAGGACTAGAAATAATTATTAATCCAGTAGCAATGAGCACCCAATTCCTAAAACCCAGATTTACGGCTCTTCAAATGCCATTTTCCACTAAAAGGAACCATGCCTCCTTGGAGAAATGGCAGATCCTTCCGAGGCAGGAATCTGAGACATCATCATACCACATAGCAAGGAAGCTATGGGAGACGACCAGTCATATCAAAGGAAATTAGGAGCCATCTGAAAAGGCTCCCCACTTGCTAAAGACGGTATAATCTGAGCATCAATAATAAGAGCTAAAAACAGATGGGGTTTAAAAGCATGAGTACATAATAACATTAAAATAATCATTACCTTTTGAGGCTGCTAGGAAAACAACTCATTATTTTGAAAACTAATAAATAAAAGGAAAGAAGTATTTATCTTTCCTACTTGAACGGTACCCCACACCAAACACTATAGGAAAAGTATTACAGTGAAGATAAGACAATTAGAATATCACTATTTTTCAGTATCTATATAAATTAAAACATCCATTTTCGATGTACAAGAGTAAAAAATCAATCATTAGGTTAGCTGAATGTAGGCCTCCCAAAAGGTTTATTAATAGGTATATTAATAGGAATGGGATTTAGCATAGTAATATTTCTGATGGGCACATTTCAGTCCTTTTGAAGGGATTCCCTCTGCCCATTATAATCAATATTTCAAATCTGATAGCAATGTTATATAGGAATTAATAGATGGTTCGCTCACACTTAACTTTTCCAGATATTGGAAGAGACTGGATAAAGTGATCACATGTAGAATAAAAATATGAATCATTCCATTAGCCCTTAGAATACAAGCAAATATGTTAAAATTGCAAGATCTGATAAAGCAACAGGGTAAGTAACTTTGAATCTTTTCCTCAAAACACCATCAGAAACCTGGGTTCCTACTTGTTCATCTCCTACTTGCTGTTCATCTTTGGAATCAGCCAGAGAACCAACCCTGTCTCTCACTAATAACAACTGAGTGGTCTGGGGCAAGTTCCTCAGAATACCCCCACTGAAGGACTGTGGAAGATTCGACAAAATAGTGTATAGCTCTCAGAACAGTACCTGACATTTAGTGAACATCTGCTCAATAACTGGTGGCAATTATTACTCTGGAACTTTAAAAGAATGCAACCATCAACCATCTTAACGTAAGGAGGTAATGAAGTGTTAGAGAAAGAAAAATTCACCCCTAAAAACTCTGAAAACCAAAATACACCTCCCCAGGTTAACTCTATCCAACAAGTAAGGCTACAATAAAGGCAACCAATTTAGTCCTTAACCCAAATAGATAAGAAAACCAGCTTGATCTTGCTAAGCTAGACTTTGGGCAACTTTGCTCCTCCCTTTAAAAATCCTCAGTGGTTCCTCCAGCTCTGCTGACAAAAAGGCTACTTACAATGGCCTTCAACTCATACCAGGGATCTGATAACTTACCACTCTGGCTCTCTCCAACAACCTGCTTCCCATTTGCCATTTCCCAGACACCATGCCTTGCCCCTTCATGGCTCTCGGCCTTCCCTCCTCCCTAAAATGGCATTTGCTCCCTGGATCATCCACTGGGTCTTTAACTCCTCCTTCAGCCTCTAAATGCCTTAGCAGCAAAAACAAGTGGACTACTAATCTATATGGTAATTTAATACAAAACTTTATTGACAATAAAGACTCAACAATGTCTAAAGTTTAGATGGTGAAATGCTAACTTACACTTACCTTATTTTCATCTATTATTTTACTTTTACTTTCATAAAATTAAGAGGGTAGGTAGTTGACATGATGATTCAAGGCCTAAGACTACTGTGACAGGAATGGAATAAGAAACAGGGTTTCTGATTCCCAATCCAAGTTATTTTCAACGGAAAAAGATATCCACACTCTCAAGATCGATATTATTCCACAATGGAAGATAAACTGCAATTAGTTTTCAAATCTTGTAAGATACTAGCACAAAACCACAAAATAGTGAACTAATTTCTACAAGACTGATAAAAATGCCAAGTATTACACTGGAAAAATTCACACACTAAAACAAAGCAACACTTTACTCACACCACTTCCGTAATTCTTACGCTTTTAGATCCTTCCTTCCTCCACCCTCCAATTAGATATCTCATACACTAATAGCCTCTTCAGTGCTAATTCTGTAATGATCAGAATTCTGTAATGCAGAAAGGTAGCTTTTAATTGCTACACTGCTATTTCTCCTTTTAAGTACTTGGATACTGCTCTGAGAGCTTAATTTAGGAACTGAGTAAACCATACCTACCAATGTAGCTTTTTTTCTCTAAGGTGACTGATAACTAGGCCCCCAAATTACCGGTTCCCCTAGGAGTCCTACCACTCAGCAAAATACTACTAAATTTAGACCACTAAATCTGAAATCTGAGGCACCAAATTTCATTTAGTCCAGCTCCATAGTATTGATGGAAACCGAGTGGAACAGGGAAGTTAATTGTCTAGTTTACCAATGGAATCCAGGGCTTTCTGACTCCAAAGAAACACTAAGTTTACTGCAATTACGCAGGGTTTTAGTCTTCAAAAAAATATATATTACTATTATTTTCAAACAAGATAGGCTCAGAAGATGCAATTACGATTTATTTTTTTGTTAGTCATGTGACAAAAGCTAGGATTAGAAGTCAGTTCTTTTCTATCCTTATACTCTTCTGCTACAATATACTTTAACCTTATTGATCCCTGCAAATATTAAGTTCTAAGAATAAAAATTTAAGGTAAAATGTAGGTATACGAATTGCACAGAAACCACCAGATTTTTTATGTAAGCGGTAATATATTATCACCACAGGAAACTCTAAATTCAAGGGTTAAGTGGTCCAAAACCCATTAGCCATTTCCAATTCCACAGAGGGCTGACCTCATTGTGTCATGACGATGAATATTTCAAGGGTAAATTTTTTAACACAAAGTGCAATGAAGGTGGAATGATAGACTGTTTTGGAAAATTTACAAAAGAGAGTCTTTCATTAGTCTGCACAACTAAAATTATATTGGGAAAAAGCATATAACTTTTTCATGTATCACCACTACCTTGTACTCAAATTCAGTTAGTAAAATATGTACTCCAAAAGGTACTCCCTCTGAGACAAGTATCATAATATGATGTTCTGGAATGTATATGGAACCTAGCAACCACTTCTAAAGTTTCATTTGCTTATTCCGCCCAGGAGACCTAAATATCTTTCAGAATAAAACTCGGGGCTCCTCATTAGTCTTTCCCACTGACAAGGTCATGTGACTGGTATCACCACCATCTGACTAAGTGAATCACCCAATAAAAACATCCCACACACCACAATCTTGCTCTAAGACAGAGACAATTAACTCTGTGAGAAGCGCAAAGTACTTTTAGGCCTTATTCTGAGAATTCACTGTTGGCACACTGCTTACAAGGTAAAATTTTAACCATCTAGAAGTTACTAGAACATAGCGGGCATCCCTCCTCTTTCAAGTTTGACAAGCCGGAGGGGATGTGCTAGCTTAATACTTTACTTCCTCCTCTCTACCACATCAATACTTCCAGGTGACTGAGTCCTATTGGAGTTTATGGCTCACCAGAATGACTGGAACCTATGGAAAGACTTCCTCCATTACGGGAAAAAGGCAAAAATCGGTGGGATGTGATGTGCAAAGTTATAGGTAACATGAAAAAGAATGCGACAGTAAATGTAAAAATTAAAAAAAGGAAAAAAGCAAGCAATTCCAGAATGGGATCCTCTGGCAAAGAGAGGGCTCATTCTTCCACCCCGCCTCACGGAAACCCGAGAAGCTAAATCAGGTAAAATTCCCCGCTAACCTCCGGGCAGTGGGACTCTGACGGCTAAACCAAGATTCAAGGCATTTCAGGGGTGTGACCCAAGGGACAAGCTGGTTGTGACAAACTTCGGTACCCAATGACGGGGCAGTGCTCCGGTGGCCGCGGCCCAGTGCGGATGGGTGAGGGTGAGACTGGTCCAGTCCCCCTGGGGGCCACAGGCCGAGCCGGGCTCCCGGGGACCCGCAGGGAAGGCGGGGCGGGGCCGGCTCACCTTTGAAGAAGCGCAGAGCCAGGCCGTACAGCTCCTCCAGGCCGAAGCCCCAGCGCTGCTCGAGCCGCCGCGCCTCCTCCGCCGCGCCCCCGGCCGCCGCCTCCCCGGGCTCCGGCTGCTCCCCGGCGACGCCCGGGCCCCGGCCAGACCCGGGAGGCGAGGGTGGCGGCAGCGGCGGCGGCAGCAGTGGGGCGCCCTCCGCACCGGGCCGCTCCTCTGGGTCCGGGCTTAGCGTGAGGCCGTCGACGGAGACTTCGAGACGCTCCGCGTTCAGCACCGCCGCCATCTCCGGCTGCTGCGCCTCCTCGGCGAGGACAGGCGGCGGCCACGTATCGACTTCCTGCTGACCTCTGACCTCCACTTACCGACACCGGAACTTCCGGTGCTGAGAAAGCTCCGAGGCTCCGGGAAAGGGGTTGAGGCCCGGCGCCCCGCCCCTTGGGGATCCCTCCTGCCGCCTCCGCAACCCTCGATCACGCTCGCCAGGTCGTGCTGGTTGCAAGCTTTCCGACCCCATGCCCACCCCATCCCTCCGGCCTTAGTTCCTCTGGGACGGCAGGTACCCCCGCCGTCTTTGCCACTCCGTTTCGTCCCCTGGATATCGGTGTCGGGCAGGGCCTGAGCATACAAGCCCCGCGTGCGGTCCGTGCAGGACAGGTGACTGTACGGGCAAGCGCCCTAGTCTCCAGGTCCAAGACCCTACCTTTTGTAGAGTTTGGTCGGCAGAACTCTTGCCCACCGGTTTTCATACGGTCTTCCTAGCAACTCAGGAAATGCAGAGCAAATGCATCCCTTTTTAAAAAAAAAAAAAAAAAAAGGACACTGACGCTGCTGAGAAATTCAGTGGCTTCTCTGAAGTTGGAAACCGGCAAATATTGGTTTTGCGGGAACTCGAGCTCATACAACTGGTGGGGCCCTCATTTAAAAAAATTACAAGCATAAAGATAGGGAAGTGAATATGTATTTAGAATGAAAAAGAAATCACATGATATTTTGAAAAGTTAAAATCCACAGACATCACACAACCATAAGATTTTTATGAACTGCCTGAAGACGTCTACAGGGCGTCCAAAAGTCCAGAAACGTGATTATTTTACCTTTTTAAAGATAGAAAATGCCTTTGATGATATTATGTATATTTACCTGTATTTCTAGACTTATGGGCACCATTTATGATCATTTTCCCCCCATTTTTTTGGTTGCATACTTTTGGTCACCTTATGACAATTAGTAATATTTTTCTACAAAGAAAATATGTTGACCTTTTTTGCCACGATGATAAAACAATTACTTTTTTTTACTATTGTTTATAATCTTCAGCTGCATAATACATTACTGACGTTAGTGTGTACTTTTTTAGGATTATTGTCAAATTTGGAAAAACCCATATGAAATTTATGTCACATATGAGCTATATTATTTCAGGGCTGTTTGGCTTCTTCAATGGCAATTTTGTGTATAGCTTTTACCGAATCCTCAGCATTTTAGGAGGCAAAATTTGCTACCTTAAGAGGAGATCCATTAAGATGAAAAAAAATGTGACTTCACATATAGACAGACTCACTATGGTTCAACTACAGGTATGTGTCCCATAAACACAGGAATTCTAATATATTTTATTTAGCATGATTCACATAAAAAGTATGGTGTATTTATAATTGTATATATGACATTATTAGATTCCTGATGAGTGAGCATTTTAGAGCAGGCATTGAGGAAATTGATCCCTCCTCTTATTTTTTACTTCTGATAGTTGCTAGGATTTTCTATGGACTAATTTCTTTTTCTTTCAAATACTGTTTCTCCTCTACTACCAATGTATTTCCTGTACCGGACATCACGGAGCTCCATTGCCCTCTGGCTCTGTACTTTTGTGACATGGTGCTGGCTGAGTTGGCATAATGGGCAGTAGGTGTATTCCAGAAAGCCATTCCTACACCCACTGTGAGTAATAATTTAACAGTATGCGGAAATGACTGCAAACCACATAAGTGCATGCCACTAAACCCACATTAAATGTATTCCTAATTCAAATATTGTCCCCTTAACCAGATCCCAAAAAAGCCCATGGCCATTCCTATACCACTTAATGCAGAAAAGGAGCCATAGAAGGAAGTCAGAAGCAGAGACAGTGGTCTTAAATATCTTATTTTTAGAAACTTACAGAAACACTTACCAGGTGAATATACTGCCAGGGCTCCTGCGAGGGCCTTGGAAGGGAACTGTGTAAGTGAGGGGCCCTGAAGCTTAAGTTTCATTAATTCATGGTAAACCCACTTGTAGTTGTAAGGAACTCAAAACTAATTCGACTAGCCAAATGATTTGTCCCACTTGGCTTCAATCTTTAGATTTAGTTTTAATTACTTTTAAAATATGCATATTACAAAGCCTAACCTCTAAGAAGTCATAAATATATTACTTTGCTGTGTCTTGCTTGGTGTTCTGCCTTTAGTATTCATTAAGTTTTGGGGATGGTAATGAGATGGGTAAATACAGCTCTATTTCATGGAATTACAGATTCTGTTCTCCAAGTTTTCTACAATAAGTATTTCTTTTATAATCAGAAAGAGACATTTTTAAAAACAGTATAAATATTAAAATCTATAGAATACACCTAGGAAGATGGACAGGTAAAATATGATAAACTAATCATTATTGACATTTTATATTGTTTTGGAATTTAAAATATTGAATATTCTTGAAAAATCTGCGTATCTTCCAGATTAAACATTTAAACCTTTTCCAAACAGAACCATCAAGGAATGTCCTGTAGGTATTTGCTCTTGATGACCTAAAAAGATTAGGGAATATAACTTGCCTTAAACAATTCTTTGTGGGTTCCAGACTGTCTGAGTTCCAGACAGTTCTTCAAATAAGAGGTCAAACTTCGATTTGCATAAAAATCACCTGAAGGTCTTGCTAAACTGCAGATTCTGACTCAGGAGGGAGTGTGGAGAGAGACCTGAGAGTCTACATTTCTGGTAAGCTTTCTGGACTGATGCTGCTGTTTACAGACCACATTTTGAATGGCAAGAATCTAGGAAACTTTTTTGACAGCTATGTTGAAATATAATTGATATCCAATAAACTGCAAATACTCAAAGTTGACAATTTGATGGGTTTTGACATACACATATACCTGTAAAACCATTACCATAATCAAGATAACAAACATATCTATCATCCCTTCTGCAATCTCTCCTTCCCCCAAGACTTTTCAATAGATATTTGTCATAATGTGCTGTCACAATAGAATCTGACTTCAATAAACAGTTCAGAGAAACTACCTGTATTTCCATACTTCTGTCTTTTCTATGTGAGAAAGTACACAGAGTTAACAAGAAGGTACATTATCTGAAACTTTTCAACTATCTTCCCCAGGTCTGTTTCTACATAAAAGAATACTTTTCAACCAATCATGTTTGTCATGTGAATTTCAGTTAAGCTTCATTCCATTTAATCATTTGTCAGATGAAATATTACCATTTTTGAGATGCTTTCTAAAGTTTCTTTCCTAAAATCTATATTTCCCTTTGTTCTTGCCACACATTTTATCTTCTCTGTGAAATATTGTTAGATTACCAGATAGAGACTCGGTTTAATTATACATTTCCTGCTTTATCTGGTGAACTGATCATTGGTATTCGGTAAAATTTTGCAGTTTGTCTTATTTAGTAACGCAGTGCACTTTCGTAGTTACTGTGTGCACCTGAAAGACAAAGGCCATGTCCCTGGACCCCTACAGTCCCTAACACAGGACAGGAGACATAGTAGGCACTTTGAATGTCCTTTGAGTGAATGAATGAAGGTATAATTACATTTATTACATGCAATATCAATTCAGCTCAACGTCCATTTAAGGAGTGCCTCGTAAGCCAGACACTGGAGGAAATCCAAAGGTGGGTGGCTGTGGTACCTAAAACGAAGGAATCACGGTCCAGTAGGTGAGACCATGTGAGAGGCACTACATTAGGTCCAGGCTACCAGGAGTAGAATGCACTTACCTTGGGTGGGTTACTTCTGTTTCTTCCTTTGTAAAATGGGGATAATAATAGTATCTGCCCCTTCGGCTGGTAAGAAGACTGTGTGAGTACATGTGAAGAACTTCCTGGCATATAGTCAGCTTTTAATAAACTTTGGCCACTGTTATAAACAATGTTCCACTAAAATGTAGACGAGAACACCAGAGAGGCTCACAGGACAGGACCTGCCCCCAGCGTCTTTTACTTGTGAGAGTTGGCCCTACAGTTTTTTTTTTAATCTGGATTGGTTGCTAGCATTTAAAAATCTAAAATTTTAATGTAAAAAAAAAAGAAAATCCAGATTTCTGACTTACCTTTAAAAATTAAAAAATTTGGTGACTCTGGGCCTGGCGTTGGTGCTAGACAACAGTGAGCTAGAGCTACGCCTCCTTGAGGAGGGATATGCACTCTCAAGTTTACAACGGTCCCCCCAGCCCAACTCACTGTCCTTCCTGTTTATCACAGAACTGTATCTGGTGCCATTGATCATTTCACACCAACTCCATCTATTTTATTTATATTGTTACCTGCCTGGCCATTGTAGGTATTTGGTATTTGTAACTCCCTGGTATAGAAGGAAGAGAATGGCATACTGCCTGGAAGATCTGCAAATAGCTTCAGAGAAGAGAATTCTGATCGATCACTGTGCATCTTTACATTTGAGGCATGTAGAAACCCATTCTAGGTAGACGGAATACCATTCATTTGTTATCACCTTGAGGGTTAAGAGAGCCTGGTGTGTTTAGTTAGCCTTGGCCAGAACAGGTACTGTTAGGGGAGGAGTGGCAGGAGGTGAGCCTGATGCGGTAGGCAGGGGCCAGATGTGCAGGACCTAGAAGGTAGACCAGCAATGGTCCTGAAGGAGGTGGAGGGACACTGAAGGGTTTTATGTGAGTGAGTATCATAACTCAGGCAATGGTGGCAGGACAATGTGCAAGGGAGCCTGGCAATAAGGGGCTCAAAATGGAAGCTGCTGTCAGCCCAGGCAAAGACAATGAGATCCTGAAGAGGAGCCGTGTAGAGAGATGGAAAGAAAGAGATGGATTCCAAACAGGTGTGCAACAGAGCTGACAGACCAGCCAGGATAGGTAAGGGAAAGGGCTGAATCTGTCACTTAGTTGGTGTGACCTGAGGCCCATTTTCTGGACCTCTGTCTCTTTATCTGTAAAAAGTAGAATCATTTCAGCCTGGGTTCCATCACAACATGTTGATCGTCCTAAATTAACTTATGTCTGTGGAAGTGCTTTAGAAACTTATAACATACCTGAACAGATATGATTTATATAGCTGCTATTACTCATTCTCTGGCCTTCACACCCAAAACATTCTTAAGGACTACTGTCCAGTATGAAATTATGTAATCAAAGAAATCAAAGACTTACATTAATTTGTATTTCTAAAAAAACAAGCATCCCGTAATCTCATTACTGAGATCTAACGGACATTAACAATGTGGGATACGTTCTTCTGTGTGTCTTGCAAATACTAATATTCATGTAATAATAATACTGATAGTTATTGTTAAGTAATACCCTCCACTTACAGAAAAAAAGAGGTGAAAAGTTTAGAAAAAGAGGCCCCAGATTCCAAGGATTTGTTCAAAAGATGCTCCTAGACTAACGCTTAAGTTTCAGGGCCCCTCAGCCCCACCTGCTGGCCGGATGTGGTAGCGCAGCCACAGACGGGTTCAGTCTCTTCACCCGGTGCTCCTGGAACTGACAGACTCGCCTCCGCATCGGCTGCCCAGTGGCCTCCTCCCGGATGGGGGAAAAGAGATGGGAGAAATGGGGGAGCAGCCGCTGAGGCCTCGCCTGGGAGCTGCAGAAACAGGACAAAAGCTGGGGCTCTGGGCGGGTCTGCCCCAGGCAAGACAATGTGGATGATGAAACTTTTCTAAATGATAGATGTAAAAACCAAAATTCAATTAGACATGCCAGAGGAAAGACTGAATTATATATCCATTCTCTCAATAGAAAATTAAATTACGAAATTGTTATCATATGGAGACCAAGGTGTATGTAGCCAAAAAATATAGGAAGGAAAATAGGCATAGTGAAGTGTCAGGAAGTCAAATAATAATAAAATAGTTGTTATTATTACTGTGTCCTTTGAATTTTGTCATACTAGTCAGCTTTTTTAACATTTGTGATTCATTACGGTTTCCTTTCTCATTCTAAATAAACATTCACTTTTGTACCTAATTTTCTATTCTTTTTCTTAAAGAACTCCCCCCACCCCCGCCATAATTTAATAAGCTTCAGGCCCCACAAATTCTAGCTATGCCCTTGATTACGTATACTTGAAGGCTGCTTTTGAAAGAGCACAGAACTAAAGCGGAAGACCCAATACGGATGGCTTGGCCCCTCGCTGGTCCTGTATTGGGGAGCTGGCCTATGCTTCTTTCTGGTTCCAGAGCACATACTCTCACACAGCACAACCTTCCTATACCCACACTGTGCCTGAGCTCCCTGGCGGCCAATCTGAAGACTGACCAACGCTTCCTGGAGGATCCTGGCTGTGGTTGGAGAGCGTTATCTTCCATGTCCTTACACAGTGCTGGGGAGCCTTGAAATATGACAGGTCAAACAAACAGGAAGCTGGGCAACTGGGTCCCCAAGTGCTGACTGATGATTAGAAAGCATTATTACAGTTGCTTAGTGCAGTTTGATATTTTTGAGTGTTAATTAAAATCAGCAAAAATAAATAAAAAATAAATTCATTAAAATAAAATAAAATAAAACCAGCAAGTCACAAGAACAAGAAGTGAAGCTAAATGAGAAGGGGAGAGGGAGGCCGAGCCAGGCAAACAGGTCTGTCAGAAACTGGTGATGGCTTCCTTGCAGAGGAGGATACTTCCTCCACATACACGGACTGGTCCTAATCCTCGGTTGTGTTTACAGGTCTGGCACAAAGAAAATGCCCAATCCGTGTTTGCTGAATAACTGAAAGAGCACGCAGATATCATAGCAATTTGAGGAAGTTACAAGGGACCGATTTCAGCTCCATAAGAGGAAGAACTTTCTAAAAATTAGAACTGACCGTTAAAGAGCGCCATCAACTACTGAGCATGTCGTATGTGCCAGGGACTAGGCGAAACTCTTTACCCACATTGTCTTATTTAAGCCTCACTATAACTATTTGAAACAAGCATCACTGTCCCCATTTAAAAATGAGGACACTAAGTCACAGGTTAAGCAATGTGCACAGGGTGACACACCCTTGTCCAGAGCCGGGTCTGTCTGACTCCAAAGCCAAATCACATCCGCCCCCAGCCCCAGTCTGCCTGTACCTCAAGAGTCTCAATGACCTCGGTGACCCTTGCATTTCATAGGCAAAATATGCACAGCTTTTTCCTGAGGGAGGCCCTGCAGAGTAAAGTCGGCTTGAGTTGCTGATGAGCAGTTGGCCACCACAAACACAGCTTCTCTGTGCAGAGCCTAAGCCACCAAAAGCCATCACTTTCCCTCCTCAGAGCAGATCAAGAGTGTTCCTTGCAAGACCAGGGTCCACAAACAATGCACCTCTGGAACCGCCATCCTGATAAATGGGGGGCCCCGGGGTATTAACCATGGTCAGTGAATTTGTTCCACACATACTATGCCTCTGGCAATTCACATGCTTTGCCTTGTTTATTTCTCAAAAATCTCATGAAGTAGATATTATGAACCCGTTTTATAGAAGAGGAAACGGGGTCAGGGGGATGTAGAATGACAGACATTATTTAACAGAGGGTGAGCGTAGTACTGAGCACACCGGACCCTAAGGCCAGTCTGCATGACTGCAGAGCCAGCCTTACCACCATTAGCCGTGTGATCATGAGCATGTTACACATCCACTTCGGGCCTCAGTTTCTACAGCCGTAGAGTGAGATGGTAATAACAGTCTTTTATCAGAACATGTGTTGACATACATAACCACACTTAGAATAATAAATAGCACGTTAAATTCTCCAAAGCTCCCTGCAGAACAGCACTGTGGGCACCTATCAGCTGGCCAAGGCCAAGACCGCACTGGTGATCACAGTCACACAAACCTCTGCCGTAGAAACCTTCTCTACCAACAGAGGGCTCACACTGCAGATTTCATAAATTTTGAAGCTGTATCCAAGGTTTAGAAAATACATTATAGAGGCAATAGACTTTTGGGAAGAGAGCATAATTGCATAAATTGTCGGACTCAAGCTGAAGAGAAGAAAGGAGACAGAGAAACGTGGGTGTATGATGCTCGCCAAACAGTACCTGCCTACCTGTTTTGGGGTAGCACCCAAACAGCATGAATTGCAAGGAAACTCAATGCGACTGCTGTACACTTAGGTTCCGATGTCACCTGTCACGTTGCTGGTCGCTGTGCCCTTCTTTGAATTAGTGAAGGAGGAAATTTTGGTGTCTGGTCGGTTTCTACTGGAGTAATAGCTTTCAAGGTGAATGTGTCAGTTTATTGGATCCTTGGGATCACCAGTCACCTGTAACCTGTTAGACACTAGAGTTCTTCTGCCTTACTTTATTTGGAGGACATGTTCTATAAGTGTTCATACTCTTCGGAAGCACACATAGGGCTCCCTTAGTCACACTCACAGGTGGTCCCCAATATGAGCTCTATTATAATTTCCACCAAAATGTTTATATTAGAATCTAATCTAGCATTTTTATTTTAGCTAGTTTAGTTTAACTTCCTGCTTAGAATTGAAATGTTATTTATATAATAAGGAAGATAACCATAAGACAAAATCCAATCCAATTTTTCTAGGAGAGAATTGATGTGAAAAGTTATACGCTAGCCAAAAACTACAGATTCTATCAATAGTTATTCTCTTGTGTTTGAGTTTCAGCGAACTCTAGAATCTATATGTGGAGTTAAAAAAGTGAAATAATAAATCTTTCTTATTATTTTGGTAACTGTATCCTGGCCTCTTTGAGCATTTCATGTTGATAATTTCTTTATATCACTACCCTGCTCTCCCTCCCCACCCCCACATTCAAGGCACGTGAGGAGCTTTCTTTGGCCTGAAGGATTTTGAGTAAACTATGTCCTGCCTTTTTAAGGTAGCTGGGGAAAATTTTTATGGAGCAAATCAGGGCAAACACGATCCAACATTAAGCAGAAACTTGGTGAAGATATGAGGAAAGATTTGAAAGAGGAGAAAAAATAGTCGATATTTAACTAGTTTCATGAGTTTTTAAAGGGATAATTTTTAAAAATTAGGGTGTAAGGGAAATAAATGATTTCCACTTAAGGAAATGCAGCATCACACATTTAATTGCAAAATGTATTTGTCTTCCAACTTCTTGGCATTTGAGCATTAAAAGCAGTTGTTGATCACCTCTCACAAAAAAAATTAACTGAGACAATCTGTCCTGTAATAAATATTCTTTTTCTAAATACTATTTATAAACTTAAAATAAAAAAATGACTTTTAAGGGGTAAAGAGCCACATGTATAAAATACACAGTTTAGGATTTTTCGCTGGCCTGTTAGAGACGACAAGCCTCACTGAAAATCTATTTTGACAGATTCTTGAGGTATCAGTCAATCTGTTGTGTGATCAGTATGTGTGATTTTCTGTTTCTGTTTTAAATGTTCTTTGGTTCTTCTCAGTTCCCAAAGATATATTTTATTGTGCTAAGACATACAAAGCAATATATCTTACCAGATGAGGCTCAGGCATTGTATTTGTCTCAGAAACATTCTCTCTGTCTGTTTAAATTAACATCTAATTATTTCTCCAAAGCTGGAAAAAAGTATTTTAGCACAAAGAGGAGTATGTGGCTTCTGTGAACTGATAGCTGAGTTGATTTAGACCATGTACCAATTTTTACCTGTAAATACAATTGGGGGGGTGATAATAAATGACTCGTGTTAACAAGAATGCAGTAAGATGGGAATAAGATAGGTACACACACACACACACACACACACACACACACACACACACAAAGAATAAAATAGGTACTACTTGGAACAAGAGTCGGATAAACATTTTTTGCCCTGAAGATGATCTTCTCATTGAATAGAAAATTCTCTGGAGAGGAAATGCACCAGGAGACCAGGACCAACCACAGAGACAAACTAAAAACAGTTCAGGAGAACATACTTTATCCTTTTGTTTTACTTGTTATGAATAAAGAGAGCCTGATGTTTTTCGTTTCCTCTTGCATCTTAGAACCAATGCAAAAAGGATACCATCTGTGTGAATATATGCAGTGGTAATTTTGGCCTGTCCAGCTCCCAAATATGCAGACTCAAAAGAAACATAGCTCCCTTTTAAAATAACATAAAGGAGGAATATTTCTCTGTGAAATTAAAAAACAATTTTTTTCCATAAATCTCAGCTGACTTATTATTACTATTTTTATAGAAGCCTTACAGATTCCTGAGTCAACAAAGGGGTAAGAAAGATCCTGTTACGAAACCCCTAAAACATAGTGACAAAGCCCAGTCCCCCAACCCCCATCTGAGCTGCTAGAGGTAAAGCCACTTCTGGAAACCATGAATAAGAATAAAAAGCATTTTTTTCCCTCTCCAGGACCTGCCATAAAACTATCAAAGACAAAGACTAGGTTGCTTTTTTAAAAAAAACTGTGTATATATGTTCATTGTAGAAAATTTTGTCAAGACAGATTAATTAAAGAAAAATAATCTTGCAGAACTCTGCCCTCAGGAGAGCAGCTATAACCCCAGGTTCCGCCCAGGGGCTTAGCATTGTTTCCTAATAGTGAGGATGCTGCCCAGCAGAGGTTGCTATCTGAGAGACAAAGTCATCTCCCCATTCTTTTGGCTTTTCCTGAGGCTGGCCAGGCGAGGATGATAATCTGGTCTCTTGATGAGGGGTGCAGAGAACCCCTTAAAAGGGTACCAAGATAGAGGCACAGGAAGGTTTATTGCAACAGTGTTTTTAATAGAAAAAGAAAAATAGTAGTAGTTGAAGTGCCTAGCTATAAGGGACAAGCGACATGAGTCATGGTGCATCCAGTGCAGTGGAGTTTAGTAGCTGTTAATAAAGATGCGTCAATATGGAGAGATCTCGAAAATATGTTACTATGTTACAAAAGCAAGGTGAAGGGCCATGTTTACAGTATGGTCCTTTTTGGGTTAAAATATTTATATAGCTAAAGGAATCAATATATATGGGATCTATGAGGGAGTCTCTAATCTTCATTTTTTACCTTTTGGTACTGTTTGAATTTTGTTACTTAGGGCATTACTTTTCAAATGTCACTGAGGATTATCTGGGAAGGAAGATTATGACTAATGTAAAAATCTTCCTATTGTGTATTCTTGTGTTAAAAATACACGAGTCTTTTATTCTTGTATTAAAAATAATTTCTCTTCTTGTATTTTAAAAATTAATCTTTTTTCAAAGCCAATCGTAGGAATTTTTGAAGTGGCAGCTGTTACCTCCACTCCTCCCCTTCGTAGTACCTGGCACATAGTAGATAGCGAATAAACGTTTATTATTCAACAGATGGATTAATTTGGTGAACAAATTAGAAGAATTTCTTTCTGATTTTTATTTCCCTTTTGAGAACTTTTTTAAAAATTAAATTCAGGGCACCAGTAGAGCTCAGCCCGTCGAACCCTCCCACAACTTCTGGAGAGCAAGTTAAGTGACAGGTCATTGCAACCGTACCCCAAAGTTCAACTATTTTCATACATTCATTTATGAAATGTTTATTGGTCATTTACTACATGCAGAGGACAGAGCCAGGGGCTGATGTTAACTTTCCCCAACTGTTGTTCAAGTTAAGGTATTCATTCAACAAGTATTTATGGAGCACCTACCGTATATTCCAGGGGCAGGGGATAAAGGGGTGTGCAAAACAGACACTCCCTGCCCTGAGGGACCTGGAGGTTCAGGTGCCATGGATCTCAGACCCCAAGCCTCTTCATAAAACGGGTCCTTTTTAGTATCCCTTTTACTATCTGAAAGAAATCCACAGATAAAACAGCATCTCTACACAATCATTTTTTTTTAATGCCTCAAATGTAATATAAAAAAGAAAATTCAGGGAAAGTGATTAATAACGAAACTGTGGGTGTTTGAGCATGACTTTTAGGACAATAAGGAAGCGATCAGACGCCTGCTGATCAGACGTGGAACCACCCTGAAAACCTGCGACAAATACAGGCGGCTAATGGTGCTGCAGTTGGTGATAAGGCTTTTGAAATTGGGAACAACTCTTAAGAAAACTTAGTTGATACATAGACACTTCCCTGGAAGTTTTACTGTATATAAAACTCTGCACAAATTCACTGTGTTTATTTGTAAAATGTAGGTCAGTGCTCAGATGATTACGGACTGGCCTTTTGTCTTCTTCAT
Source organism: Macroglossus sobrinus (assembly GCA_004027375.1). NCBI lineage: Eukaryota > Metazoa > Chordata > Mammalia > Chiroptera > Pteropodidae > Macroglossus > Macroglossus sobrinus. The sequence continues at coordinate 58,719 of PVKZ01002345.1, forward strand.
GATGACCCAGCGGAACGTGGGAAGTTAGATGAACCATAGATGAACCGACCCAGGCATTGCAGGACATCTTGTGCCCCCGGCCCCACGCTCAGATCACCAGGCTCTTGTCCCTAAAGCAGAGAAAAGCGGAGAAAAGCCCCAAGGGGAGACTAAGCACCATCCATAAGGACGCTAGGCCCAGGCGCAGCCATGCAGGCCTCAGAGGCAGTAACTCTGGAGTCAGAACCAGTCACACTGCTTATCTGCAAACAGCAGGAAGTCCCGACACCCAGGAAAAATGTGGTGTGCAGACCCCAGAACGGGACGAGGGGTGGGCTTTCCAGGTGTCAGACAGCAGGAGTCTGGCTGGGGCAGATAGAAAGGTGATAATCAAATAAAACCCCTATTATAAAGGACCTTAAAATAAGTATCGAGAGTGTGCCAGCTATGCCTTCCCCATGGCGCAGGACTGTGTGCCCGGTTACGGCTACTTATTTTATCTTTTAAAAACGAGCAATTTTAAGCGGCCCGGGAAGCAGGGCGATGGCAGCGCCTGTGCCAGGACGGGGAGCAGGGCGAGTGTCCCAGAGGACACAACCATGATCAGAAGCCAGGCAGCGGGACCAGGAAATGTTCTCTTCTTACGATTTTCATTCCTTATGAATTTTAGTTATTAATCTTTACCAATATTATTCACAGTTAATACCTTGCAATATAGGATGCATTTTAATTACTTTAAAATATAAATATATAACTGTAATATAATCCCTAATATTGTTTATAAATATCACCAATAACGCATATGAATTCTTAATAAAAGACTAGCCTTTATTTCTTATTAACTTCATTCTAATATATTCACTTTTTAGTTAGTCTCAAAATAACACATATTTGTGATAAAAAAAACAATATTCACATGGCACTAAAGGGTATGGAGGTGAGAAGTATAATTCCCCTTCCCCACCCCTAGACTCCGCAGGCCCACTTCCCAAGGTAAGAGTTTCTCACATATGTATCCTTTCCTGGAGTTCTTTCTGTGAATATATGCAAATACACACATGTATATACAGCGCAGAGCCTTTTAAAACATACAAATGTGCTTATAGCATACTTGTCAAGCATCTTGCTTGACAAGTGGCTTTTTTCATTTCACCATTTCATCAGGCACCTCTTTCTTGGTTTCCTTTGCATCAATGTACCCCAGTTTCTTTAACCAGGGAGTATACACCCTCTGGAACCTCGGGGAGCGGAGGGCACAGCAAGCGCGACTTGATGAACTGACCCATGCCGGGGTCTGTCAGGCACACCTGGGGAGGGGCAGAGGGGCCAGGTCCCAGGAGGGGCAGCTGTGCAATTATCCCTCCTCCCAGTGCTTGCTGGGGAAGGGCTTGAATCATGGAGTTGGAAGGGACCTGGGAGCCCAGTGCCCACACTGTGTGGGTGAGTGGTTAAGGGTTGACCCAAGACAATGCCAGCTGGTAGAAGAACCCATACGTGACCCAAAGTCCCCTCAGCCCAGCTGACTTACCAGCCCTCCCTGTGGTATCAGCCCCTTGCTGCCTCATCCCCCACCATCCAGCCTCCCATCAGAGAAAGATGGATTCTCTTGGTCTGGGAAGAGCTTTGAATTTGAAAGCCGCTGAGGGGGACCTCCTCTTGTGCCTGTCTGAGAATTTGGGGGTGAGGGCATCAAGTGGTCTCTGAGGTAGCTTCTTTGAGGAGTAAATACATCTGACTGACAGATTTTTAAAACAATGTTTACTGGATTATTTCCCAAAAAATTAAATAAGTGAGTACAACCTAAAATCTCATTATCTAAAAATGAGCAGAGTTAATATTTTGATGCCCCTCCAGAAGCTTTTCTGTGAATATAGATGTATTTTTGTTATTTTTAGAAAATGGTATATTTTCCATATCGTTTTGTCCTGCAGCTTGCCTTCCCTGTCAGCACTATATCATTTTCTTATGACAGTAAATATTATTTCATAACCCAATTTTTAATGATTGGATGATAGTCTGTCTTATGAATGTTATCATAATCCACCCAAGCAACCTTCTACTAGAGCTGGTTTATAAGCAGATCAGCTGTGTGTGGCGGGTGGGTCGCATAATCAACCGACACTTCTTCCCTTACACCCCCTCTGTGTTCAGCACGTGCTGAGGGAGGGCAGAAGTGTGGGTCTCAGCTCTCGCCCTCAGGAAGCCAACTCTCTGCAAACAGACCAAGGATGACAAGAGACCATGTGTCGCCATGCTGGGAGACCGTAAGTGTGCCAGGGTTGAGAGAAGGGAGTGATGTGGCCTTGTCATAGTGAGGAGGTTAGACTGTGGTATCAGGCAGACATGGGTTCAAGTCCAGGCTTGGCCATTAAGAGCTTGAGTAAGGGGGTCTTGACTAAGTCATTTGGTCCTGTCACCAAAGCCTCGGTTTCTTCATCTGTAAAATAAATGGTCATAACCGTTCAATAGGATATTATCCAGCCATAAAAATGTAATTACTGCTACCTGCCCGCCACAACATTAGATAAACCTCAAAAATACTACACCAAGTGAAAGAAGCAAGGTACAAAAGGTCATATGTTGGACGATTCCATTTTTATGAAATATCGAGAACAGACAAATCCATAAAGAAAGAAATAGATTGGCAGTTGCTAGAGGCTGGGGGAGGGGGAAGGAGGAGTCAGTGCTTAATGGGCCCGGGGTCTGCTTTGGGGGTGATGAAACTCTTTGGAACTAGATAGAGGTGATAGTTATACAATATTGTGAAGATACTAAATGCCACTGTGCTGTATACTTTGAAATGCTTAATTTTATTTTATGTGATTTCATCTCCATACAATAAATGGTGACAATAATCACGACAACACTTACCACGGCAGCTATTAAATGAGAGACAGTATAGAAAGCAATGAATACAGAACTCCAGGAAGTCAATTAGTGTCAGCTATGGCGACGATGAAGACTTTCTGAGCAGAGCTTCCCAGGGCTCCCATCTCCCAGTAAAAGCCAAAGTCAGGACACCATCACCAGGGCCCTGCTCAGGCTGGGAGCGCCGCCCCTCCCCCGGCCTGTTCTCCGACCGCTGGCCCCTGCCTCCCACACTGGACCAGCTGTTCCTGCACCGGTCAGGCACAGCCCCAGCCCCGGGGCCTTCGTGGTTCCCTCCCCAGACGCCCACAGCCGTCACCCTGGAGTATTTGATCCATATCGCCTTCTCACGCAGGCCACCCCGACCGTCCTGCGTAAAAGTGTCATCTCCACCTCTTTCCCTATCCAATATCCCTTTTCCTTTATGCCACTCCTAACAAGCTATAGAACATACCAGACTAAATTCCTGTATCATCGGTCACTTATTTTGTTTCTTCTCTGTCTCCTCTCAATCAGAATGTGAACACCAAGGAGCCCAGGATTTTTGCAGTTTGAGTCATCACCATGGTCCCAGTGCCTGGGACAGGCTACTCCAGAAATACCTCTGAGTGGTCAGCTCTGGAAGCCAGGCTGTCTTCAATGAGATTTAGTACTGGAGGGGGCTAGGACCGGAGAGGGTGTCGGAGGCTCACCGAGGGACCTGGGGGACACGGAAATGTTAAACTTCTGGGCGAGGACACTGGAAAGGGCAGGAGGGAGGGCACACTGATCAGAAGGCAGGCTGAAGCAGAGCCAGGGAACATTTATTTTGTCCTTAATTGGTTGCCTTAGGAACAGGTTATCATCTCAAGACTCAGTCCCTTTGGGAGGGAACAATTTAATTCCAAAATACTCCTAGGTGGCTGAAAATGGACAGGGGGCACTCTGAGGACAGCTGCTCTGGCTTTCCCACGGTCTCCAGTGGAGCGCCAGGAGCCCACCGGGGTCTGGCGGTGAGGCAGACCGCTTCCCACCACACACAAGCTGTGGGCTCTTGGGCTGGTCATCTGCCTTCTCAGAGCCTCAGTTTTCCCACCTGTAAAATGGGAGAAAAGGTACGCGAAGAGTGGATTACTGGAGATTAATCCAGGTAATAAGGGCAGAGCATCTAGAAAAGTGCCTGGCTCAGTACGGACACACCTTCCTCCTTCAGAAGGGCCGAAGAGGGTTTAAACGTGTTGTATTGAGTCACTATTCTTTTCTAAGCAGATGTGTATGAGAGCTAAGACTCATGAGGTTTGTAAAGTGAATGCACATGAAGTACACTATTGGTTAAGCCCATGAAAAGGTTTTGTAACAAAAGCCTTCTAATGTACAGTTGAGAATACTGCGGGCTAACGGTTGTGACTATAGCAGTCAGATGAGGACGTGGCGGCATCTCACAGCGGAGAGGTAGAAACCAGGGTTGCTGCCTGGGCGGTCGAGGGCCGCCTTCCGTGTGCCAGGCCTTGTCGTGTGATGTGATGTGTAACTGGGGCGTGACTCAGGGCCTGCTACGAAACCTCGGACATGGAGGTGGGGGCAATTCTGGATCAGAGAGCGGGGCAAGCAGTGACCCTAACAGCATGAGGGAGCAGGTGCCAAAGAACTTGGTACTAATAAAAAACCCACTGGACGTTTGGCCGGCCGCCTCTGCCTTTCACCTCTGTCCCTACGACTCCCTTAGCCGTGCAGGGCAGGTGGCCTGAGCGCTACTCTGAGTCAGGAAGCCCCTGCACAGTGTGTGGGAAGCAGTCCGCCTGGGGGGGGCCACTCCTCTCTGAGGTGGCCTCTGTGTTAAAGAAACGATTATTCGTGACACTTGTTACAGATGGAGAGGCAGACTTCATTCAGGGCCGTTTTGATAGCTACAGGGACCACCAGCCTTTGCACAGAGGGAGAAAGATCACTCTCAACTCCACATACAGCACGAGCAGGTGGGACTATACAGCCAAGGAGCAGGTGTGAGTCAGTGGATGGAAAATTTCTAAGAGATAATTACAAAAATTGTATTAAAATGACTAAGAGTACATTGGGGTAAGGGGGAATTCTGGCTAAAAGGAGGAGTAGGATTCTTGCTGAAGACAGGCCAGGGTGCTCAGATGTCACCCGGGTGGGGGACGGGGAACCTGATCACATATTGAGGGTGTGTGTGCAAGGGGAGGGAGGGGAGGAGGGCGGGAAGGGGGGACACAGATGACTCTAGGAGAAGGTTCAGTAGCCCCACTAGTTTGTCAAGCAAAGAATCCTTGTCACCCTCAGGAACCACAGTGTTCCTCTCTGCACCCAGGGTCCTGGGGCACATCTAGCGCTCCATCACGGGTCTTGGTGACTCTGAAACCAGTGCCCTTCCAAGTCTACCCTGGGTGGTACAAGAGTGTAGGGCAGAGGGAGGCAGAGGAGCCCGACGCGAGGCTTAAACCCCGCCCCTTTCCCCCAATTTGTGGCCTGCTGGCTCCTCCCCTCCACCGTGGCTGGCCTTCAGGTCCGCTCACTGTTTCCTCCACGAATGGACCAGGGATGGTCAAAATGAAGAGATTGAAACTCAAAATAGCCCGATGAGACTATTGACTGGCAGCTTCGTTATTTTAAAAATGAATTGGTCAAGGAGGAGACTAAAACCTGAGTAAAAAGAGTCCTGAAAGGATTTTATATGGATTTCAGTTCTGCCACATTCTGCCTTCTAATAGACAATTGAGAAGTAGTTGGAAATAAGTTAATAGCAGTTCTGTACACAGAAGGTGCTCCAAAAGACGCAGATACACGGGTCAAAAGACTCGACCATATGAACCCCCACCTGATTCCCCAGACACTCCTCACTTGGTGGGAAAGTGCATTCTGATTGGTGAACCCCCGAATTCTATAATCCCCTGGGGGCGTTTTTAAAACTTCCGATGCAAGGTCCCAGCCCCAGAGGCTCAGGTTTATTCCATCCGAGGTGAAACTTGGAGTCAGGATTTTAAAAATCTCCCTACGCGAAAAAGACATGCAGCCAAGTTTGGGAACCACTGGGCATTCAGCTTCCTGCTCTACAGGCCAGGAAACCGAGGCCCAGAGATGGGGAAGGCCTGGCCTAAGGCTTTGCCTTTCTGGCCTCCATCCGTTGGGCCCAGTTTCCTCAGCATTTTATCCCAAGCTCCCCTCCTCAGGGAAATGACAGATTTTTGCCCCTGATAAGGGCCCCCAGCACCCCCACAACCCTCACGCCCTAGGTGTGGCTCATTGGCATGCTAATTCTCCAGCATCACCCTCTGGGTGCTTTCACAAGTATCTGCCAGCTGACCACTTCCTCCAGCCGCTTCTCCCAGGCTTCAAAAACTGGGAGACACTCAATATGGCTCCAAGACCCTTTCATCCCATCAATGCCTTTCATCTGAGCCTTTTAAAGTGCTGAGAAAAGTTTCAACTATCAAAGAAGCCCCAGGAAGGAGGTAGGAGGCCGGTACCACTTTCCCCATTTCACTGCTAGTAAAACTAAGGCTTCTGGGAGAAACTGTCAGTTGCCCCAGCCGAGCCCTCAAGTTCCTCTTGAGAAAAATCGGTTGACAGAACCCTGCTGGGGCTGAGAGAAACCCCACTGGGAGCCTCCCAGAAAAGGATGCTGAACCAGACAATTGCTCTTACACAGATGCCCTGCTGTGTCCTCTCGTGTCTCAGCACCTTGCGTAGCTGCTGTGCACCTCACCTTTGCCCCCTCAGGAGCTCACGCCTGGCTGCTCCTACAACCACTGCCTGCACAGCCACCAAGTGACTGCACACCTGGGGCCCCGCCCACCCGGGCTCACAGGCCAGATGGGGGCCAAGACAAGCACACCTGAAACAACAGACTTTGCAAAGCAGTGAGTGAGACGTGACAGACAAGCAGTATGCGTGCTTCCCAGGGGCCTGGCCGGCTGGAGGCCACAGAGGGCGGGAGGGGGTGTGGACAGAGCCAAAGAGAGCACATGTGGTCCCTCCACCTCACCCAACCAGCAGCACGGGCGAGTCATGTACAACTATCAACAGGATGCTCCACGGGCAGCGTTCTGGGATGTATTCATTACCACGCATGCGTTAGCCTTGCACTTGGCCTGGGCTAGCCAGCTTTAAAAAGCCTAGGTAAACTCTGCTCCTTGAAGGCACATTCTGCAGATGAGAAAACCAAAGCTCAGAGAGGGTAAGAGACTTGCCCGAGGTCCAACAACTGACAAGGTACTAAAGTGAATACAGATTCTGCACCGCGCCTGTCGTCGGGAGTCTTGACCCAGAGAGGGCGGGGACTGCCTAGCCCCTGTAGTAAGTATGCCAGCAGCAGAGGCACCCTGAACCCTACGTGTTTACTGTGTGAAAAGCTCACGGAGCCTCTGTGACATACCAGATACTGGGCTGGTGTTGGGGGAGCAGAGAACAAGTCAGATCCAGCGTCTGCCAGTCTCCCAGGGGAGGAGACGACCACACGAAGGCCTAATCAAGTGAGATGCGCAGACAGGAGGCCGTGCAGAAGACCTTGACCTGGTCTTGGGGTCATGGCTCCTTTTGGGTGTTCACACCCACACTTCTACGTGGGACAGAACCCCAAGCCTTCTAGTTCAAGCCAGGAACTTCAGCACTACACGGTAGGAAGGGGGAGTCGCGGGCATGGGACTATGTGCATGGGGCGTGTTACCCCGCCTGGCGGCGGGCTGTGGAATGACACCCCGGCACAGTTGGGTTTTCCACCTGAGCAGATGTGGGCTGTGAGGAAAAACAGAGGGGCTAAAACGGGGGGACGATATTTAGAGTCTGAGATGGATGCTTCCCAAACAGCCTCGGCCAGCACCTCCTCAATCTGACCTGTCAGACTCCGCCCCTTCAGCTCTCAGACTCAGGGTGCCTCAGGGACCCCCAAGTAAGAGATGCACGGTGGCCCTCCCACCGCGCTCTCCACTGAACCCCATTCTTTTCCGGACCTGCTAGGCGGCAGAGGCGTCCTCAAGCTTCTGATCCTCTCCTGACCTAGAGGCTTTCAAAATATCTTTGGGTCAAGACAAGGACTGTCCCCAAGGCCCAGCTCAGACCAGATCTCACGCAGGCCCTTCTGGGAATTAAATAAATTATATTCTTCTCCCACCCCCAAACTAGCATCAAATGCTTCCTAAGCAGTCCTGGCTGCAGTAATGGGGGTGTGGGGGGTATCAGAGATTTCCCCTGGGGCATCCTGGGCAAATCCCGAGTTCTTCCAAACCTACCAGACATGGCAGATTATAAGTTTCAGAATAATTGCTGTACAATAAATATGAATACTTTAAAAGCATGTAAGGAGAAGTGTGGCAGTCCCTCTCGCCCATTTAATCCCCTCCCCTCCATACACCAGCTCAAGCAGATTTTGGATTGTCAGCTGTGAGATTTCTTCTGCTACATACTGAGAGCCTATTCCAGATTTTATAGTGTGCTATGCAATTGGGGGACAAAATAATATTGCACATTCATGCCCACAAAGAAGTTATATTCAGGTTACGGAAACAAGATTCGTTTACATAAACATAAAACATACCCACATGTGTGTACATGCATACACACACACACACAGAAAAGGCTTTGTATGAAAGGGTTGATGGTGCTGCATTTATTTGTGGCTCTTTTTTCTGTGGTTTATATTTGAAACTAGGGCTCACATGAAGGCGCAGGCCCTGGGTTTGGTCACAGGTTTCTGGTTCCAGCGACCTCGGGCTCCTGGGCCTGCTTTCTCCTCCAGGTGCCCCTCACCCATGGGGAGGAAAGTCTCCTTGAAACTGCACGTGCAAAGGCCGACAGGCCTCATGCCTCGTTGGGCCACACGGGACCCCCAGGCCGGGCAGGGCCTGGTCCGTCCTTCAGTAGGCTTGTGGGAGGCGACAGGGAGGACTTGCAGCAGGGTCTCTGGCTGCTGTGAAAGCACCTGGCGTGGGCTCCTCAGTCTGCACGGCTGGGAGAGGACCCTTGTCGCCCACCCTACTTCCGCCCAGGAACCCAGGACGAAGGGCCCAGGAGCCAGGGAGGGCTACCCTAGAAGTGTGTGCCCCAAAGCACACCCCATCCTGGACAGGTTGCCCCAGGAATGCACCACTGTCTGAGGCAGGCGTGGGGCCGGTCTCGCAGCGGGCAGGTGTCTTACACCCCACTTGGGGTCATTTTTAAGGGCTGCAGTTGCACCAGGGAGCCTCTTCTCACAGACTTACGAAGGAGCAGCTCTAAGCTGCCGCTCTGACTGTGGGCTCTTTGCCGACTTGGCTGACCTGACTTATGGAACTTCTCCACCTGGGGGAGACTTAACAAAGACAGTTTTTGGAGATACCCCAGAACTCGGCTCAGAGCCCCCAGAAACTTGAACAAGGGGAGGACCTCATGGGTGAAGAATTGTTTGCTGGATTCAATTTTAGATCTATATTTTGGCAAGAATGATTCACAGGTGGTGATGTGTATTTCTACAGTAATGATCACTGTAATTTCTGCAGTAATGATCACTGACTGCTTAGGGTCATGATTTATTAGATGTTGCAAAGTGGGGCTAGTCTAACTCTACCACTCCCTTATTTATCAGCAGAATAAAGTTTTCCTTATCAACAATTTATTTACTCTGAGTTACAGTCATATAAAAAAAGACAGGATAAATATTTGCTTCCTTCTCTCTATCAGTTTTCAAGACAAAGAGTTTGTTCCCTAGAATCCTCCAAAAGTGACTAAGTTTTGTTTTCTTATGATCATTATGAAAGAATAGATTTTAACATTTGATGTGTTTCAATCTATTACTCTTATTATTCTTATCGATCCTCAAAATTGTCCTGTTTGGCTAGTGGGAGCCTCTTGAAATTATTTCTTAGAGTGCTGCCTCAAGAGTATTTCAAAGTTTTGTCACTTTCAGTTGTGACTACATGTTCCAGACCAGGCACGGTGCCTGGTGTGCAGTCGGCGCTCAGAGCACGTGAGTGTGATCTGACAGAGGAGGCAGCTAGTGTGACTTCCTCTCCCATCCAGTGAGTGCTGGAGGTTCGGGTTACTATGGAAGCTGAGGGCCCGACTGCTTGAGAGAGTAGGACCGTTTATTTAAAACCCTCACCCTTCTAAGCGTACACTAAAATAGATGAGACTCTATTTGAAAATGCCTTGCATCACATCTCGGCCTTTTGGCTAAGACCAAGTGAAAATGCCTTGTTATATCCTATATCCATCAAGAATCTGTGTTTGCTTGGACCAATTTAGGGTAGTATTTTTCCTGCACTTTACCTGTACTTTACCTCTTGGCTATTATAGGCTTATAATATCCAGTAAAAGGCAATGTTTTGGAAATACAAGCTCAATACGTGCTGGCTGAGACACAGTCCAGAATTGATCTTAGATTACTCGGGTATTTGCTAACGCTTTAATAAATTATTTTGGGGCAGAAAATACAGGTATTGGCAGACTCTGTGTTCTCCTGACATCTCTCTTTTCTTGCCCTTGTTCAATGAGACCTCATGCAAGAGATGTGACATACACTAATTCAATACCATGTCACATCCCAGTGAGAAAATCAGAGAACTTCCAAAGCAAAGTTTCATTATATGGTTAGAAGAGGATAAAATGATCAAAATGAAATGGGGTTAAATCAGATGACAATGTTAAAAAAAAACTTGAAGTATCATAAACATTTCACTGGCAAATGCTCTCACACTGTCATTTTTGAAGAAAGACCATTTACACTTGCTACAGTAATATTTAACATACTGTTCAGCCAAATCTGTATGAGACTGTTTGGTTTGAAAATGAAGCAATCATTGTGAAGACCCAAAGTTCAGTTTAAGCAATGAAAACAAGAGTCTAGAATTCCAATCTAGTGTATGATTTTGTATCAACTAAAACCTCTTTGTATCGACATATGAAAAATTACCAAAAAAAAAAAGAGTGATTTGCCAGATGACGATAAAGAGCTGTGTTAAAAATGGTGGCCACTAGCCACATGTGGCTGGCTATTTAAATTTAAATCAATTACGCGGAAATAAAATAAAAAATTCAACTCCCCAGTCGCACTAGTCCTATTTAAAGTGCTCCACAGACATACTCCGGAAAGAAGTCAGATAAATTTCAGGTTTGAGGACCAAATAATCTGCCAGTTGTTTCGGGTCTTCATTTCAAGGGTGTTGACACAAGGTTGGAAAATGCATGATTTCCTTTCTCTGAGATTGAAAAGTTTTTTTTTTTTTTTTTTTACTTTATTGGTTCATTATGTGAACAGGGGCCATGACAGACATACAGAGGGGTCTTTTCTACTCAGAGGCTTTGGGTAGAAATAACTGAAAAAAGAATCTTCTTAAAAAACTCAAGATGTTGAGTTCAAAATCTATTTTGTGTTTGTTACCTGGATTTTTATGGCACTGACTAAACAACAAATAAAACCTCCTTAACATTTTATCACTTTCCTGGCACATTTAAACCTTTCTGGGAGGTGTCCTCTCTCAATCTCTTGTAACTACTGGCTCTGAAATAAACTTTGGGGACTGCAGAGGCCTGGGCAGGAGAGGAAAGGAAATCAAAGCAAGGCCAGGATCAAAGAGGCAAACAGCTCTGGCATCTCCAGGTGGAAGTCGAGCCATCGACTCCCCTGGGCTGCCTTTTCCTGGTTCTCCAATAAACACCCAGGGCCGCTGAGCCAGGGCTCAGGGCAGCTCCAGGGCCAGGCTTGAACAACAAAGGGAGCGGGGGAAGAGAGTACTTAGCACTTAAAGAGGAAAGGCAGGTTTCCTTCAGATGGGGGGCAATGCTGGGGAGTACGGATGGAAACGTGGTAGGAAATATTGAGGATGCAGAACAGGACGGTTATAATGATAAGATTTTTTTTTTTTTTTTTTAGCTGACTGCTTTTCTATTGCATCTTCACTTATATTTGCCAGACACCCCCCATTATACAGAAAAGCATCTCTGAGGACTGTCTTCTATTTCACCTTGCCCTCCCCTTGTATCTGTTTTGACAGATGTTACTGACAGACCCAGCAGAAATAATGGCCCAAAGCAAACCCAGTGGTGAGTGAGGGAGCAAGCCCAGGTACCGGTGAGGAGGACTCCTGACCCCGATCTCAGCCACGGTGTCTTCAGCAAGCCCTGAACTTCACTTTGCTCTCCGGAAACTTTCAGGAGAAGAAAGCACTTCATGGAGCCTATTTAAAATGTGCTTCAAAAAATTAAAATAAAATAAAATGTGCTTCGATGTCACAGATTATCTATTTTGGGAAAATAACTTGCAATAAATTGTTTTTTAAGATATTGCCAAGGATCCGGCTCTTCCCATTTTCCAATGGGGATATGCGTATAGGAGAATTAACAAACATCCATTGTTCCTTTTGGGCAGGGTCATGAAGGAATCTCGAAATGGGATTTAGTGAAAACCGCTTGTGATTTTACAGACGTCTGTCAAACCAAAGCAGAAAGTAACTTGACTTTTGAGTGAACCTATGCATCAGAGCTTCTGTAGAGACCCTTCAGAAGCTCCCATCCTGTGAACTCTAGTCAAGGAAAACACCGAGAGACCCAGGAAACCCATTCCCACGGGGGAGTCACCTCTCTTTCCAGATACATTGCATTGCTTTCTCTGCTTCAGTTTTTTTTAAAGTTATTTTTTTTTTAAAATTCAGATTCTACCAGTTTTCCAACTAATGTCCTTGTTTCTTTCCTAAGGAGCCAACCTAAAATACTGCATTACATTTAGTCATCAAAAAACTAGCTTCTAAAAATGTACTTGTAACAATAATACAGGTACATGATTAAAAAATAATAAAGCAGCACCAAAGAGAAAGAAAAAAAGTGTTTCTCTCCAACCCTGCCCTCCCAATTCCAACCTGGGTTTCTACTGTGACCTCACTGAGGTTATTTTTTTTTTTAGATATGTACAAGCACACACAATTAAAACTTCATTTTAGGTGAAAAGAGGCAAGAAGGGGAAAGGCTGAAATCTTATTTGCATATTGAAGATTAGATTACCCACACAAACTCTCAGGAAAAGTCATAAGATGATGCTCGTTTAGTTGGTTTGCAGAGTTATCAAGCTGCAAACCAAATGCTGAATTTCTTATGACCAATTTAAAAGACAGAGAAAAGACCAGCGTGCACGGTTAGATCGCTTTGTCCAACCATCACCAGCTTCCATTTATGACCCGGCACTTCATCTGTCTCTGCCTGTTCATTCTCCTGGCTTACTAGCAAACAGGCCAGCTCGGGAGCCTTACTAGCGAGCAGACAGCACCAGAGGAATGAGGCTTGGCCAGAGCATGTGGGGGAATTTCCACACAGATGGGAGAATCCCCATGACTCTTGACCCTGGCAGAGTTTCTGGCTTGCTGGGCCATCTCTGACTCAGCTGGCTGCCAGCAGCAAGGGAACCTCTGGATTCCTGGTGCCCACAGCTACAGCAACAGAACCCGTGGCTGCCTAGATCTGGCTGTATCACCACTGCCTGCGATTGGGAAATTAATGAGCCCGATATGCCTGTAAGCAACACCCGCCCTGGATCTGAGCGAGGTGGGGGCTTTGCTTTCCTCCTGAGGTGGCAGGGAACTCAGCAGTGAGCACAGAGCCAACTCTGCAGGCCCGCCTGGCACAGTGGCTTTGGAGTAATTTGGACCTATCTAGGATGGTGGAGTATTGGGACAGGAATACCCACTTCATAGGAACACACATAAAGCACAGCCAAGCACAGGGACAATTCAGAAATGGCTTTTGAATTAATGAAAGAATGAATGAACACAGAAAAATAGAGGGTCTGCTCTCCCATCCCACATACCCTCTGCCTGAAAACCTCAATGACCAGGCATAGGAATTAGAAAGGATGGGAGGAGGGGTGGGAAAGAAACAGAAAGAGCTGTCTGTCAGGGGTGGGGGTAGCTGGAGGAGAAGCCAATGAATATTGTCAGGCTGCCCCTGAGAGCCTTGGGGTTGAGCGGAGGACTGGGACACAGTCCCAAAATCCCCATCCTACCAGGAGAGAATCAAGCACAGACCTCCTCCAGCAGCCCCACGAATTCTTCCTACTTTGACAGCTGGAGAGTCCATTCAGGATGAAAATACCCAAACTCTTCTTGAGGTTGTCTTGTAGCATTCTAGAAGGGATGGCGACAGGACAGGGGCCCTGAAAGACCCTCCCGACAGAGATCCCCCCTTTGAGTCACAGATGAATGGTCCTGGTGATGTCAGCGCTTAGGTTCTGGGAGCAAGAAGACCTGGCCTCTGGGCTCCTCCTCTGAGGACCCCACTGCGGGGGAGCAGTTCTCACACCGGAACTTGTTTTTCTTTCTAGCAAGTGAATTCAGTGACGGCCAGTTCAACAGAGGTTCAGGGGGCGTCTAGCATGGTGCCTGATGCGCAGCAGATGTACAAGTAGATGCTCCATTGACTTGAATGAGAAAAATGGGTTCCTAAGATTTTATAGTCCAGGAGGGGAAGCTGATACATACACCATAACCACAGTACACATCAGGCCAAAAGATGACCCTTCAACGAGGCCCAAAGGTCAGAGGCAAGAGGGAATGGAAGCTTCATGGAGTCCCTTTCACCTCCTCGCTTCCAGCTGGACGCGCCTTGAGCATCGCTGGGTATCTCCAGAAAGGCCAAATCACGCGTTTGCGCAGTGAGGGCACATTTTCAACACTGCGTGCCTAGGGCACCCTTACTTCGAGGACCACAGGGGAGTCCAGACAAAAGGGTCCGGCGCCCCCACCCCCCTTCCTCTTGGTGAATATACTGCGCCCCCCCTTTGAGGTCCCTTTATCTGCACCCCCTCCTTCTGATTCAGGATGTGGTAGGGAGGCTTGCGGAGGTCAGGGGCTGGGCTGTTTGACCAACCTGGTACAGGGTCTAGCACATAGCAGGGGGGGGGTAAATAAATACCTTTGATGACAACAGTGGAGACAGTGGGGCAAGGCGAGCTGGGGCTAGAGATACGCGGGCCTGCGCTGAGGGGGTGGCCTGGCCCTAGGGGGCGGTAGCGGTGGTTGTGCCCTCACCCCACCCACGCACCGGGGCCCTCGAGCTCGCCCCCTCCCCGAGCATCTAGAGGATGTGGATTGCAGTGGCCGGGCTGGCGGTGCTGGCAGCGGATGGACGGAGGAGGGGGCGGGAGGGGGCCTGGTCCCAAGTTCACGCCTCCCTCCCTGCATCCCACGGTCAGCGGAAGCGATTATTCCCCACCGGCGTCTGGCGGGGTGGGGGGCGGGCTCGCACCCCCAAGAGCCACGGGCCTCCCCTTGTCCGACCCTTTGATCGCGCCGTCACCCCGGGCCCCCCCCCTCGGCCCGGGGGTCCGTATAACTCGAGTCCGCGCCCCTCCCGGCGGCGCACTGGGGTTGGGTAGCGATGGCCGCAGCCGGGTCCCGCCAGCTCCCATTCGGGGACAGGGCCGTGTTCCCCGCGTACCCGCCCGCGCACGCCGGCGGGGCGCTCCTGCCGCCCGCGAGCCCCGCCGCCGCCCCGCTCCCCACGAACGCCTCGGGCCCCAGCCCGCAGTGCGGCGCCCCGGCCTCCTTCGCCGGCTTCCTCGGAAGGGGCCCCGGGCCGGCGCCGCCACCCCCCGCCCGCCTGGGCCCGCCTGCGCCCCCCAAAGGCGCGGCCGTCGCGTCCGCGTCGCAGCGCCGCAAGCGCACGTCGTTCAGCCCGGAGCAGCTGCAGCTGCTGGAGCTCGTCTTCCGCCGGACCATGTACCCCGATATCCACCTGCGCGAGCGCCTGGCCGCGCTCACCCTGCTCCCCGAGTCCAGGATCCAGGTGAGCGGCCCGCCGCAGCCCCGCGCGATCGCCCCTGCGCCCCGAGCCGAGGCAGCCTCGACCCCCAGGGCAGCCACGACCCCCAGGGCAGCAGCCTGGCGCCCGCTCACTTGACCTTCAGCAAGTTGAGCCTCAGTGTCCCAGGCTGTAAAATAGGGACAATATCAGTACCTACTGCATTGGGCTTTTTAAATTAAGTAGCTTGGTCTCTCGTTAAGAATAAGGGCGCCTCCCAGAAGGCTGGCTGGTCTCTTGAAATGGTCAGAAAGTAAATCCTCAGCCAGAAGGCGATGAGCCTATTTTCGCATTTTTTCCTTATCCAGGAAGAAGAGACAGGAGGCACAGTTAGGGTTTCCCCCTGGTAGGTGGTAGGGGACAGAGGGCAGGGCTGGCTCACCGAGTTCCCCCTGGGCCTGTTAGTCCGCATAGCTCCCTGGTCTGAGGGCAAGCGCGGTTTTAAGTAGGAGCCTCATTCGCACCCTGGGAGAGAGTGGACTTGTTTTTCTGCATCCCTGGTGGGACACATGTCAGTTTTAACAGCTGGCACTGAGGCTCCTCAGCAGGACACCTTCAGTATTTGTTGGGAAATAGCAACAAACAAACAAACAAACAAATAAATAAATAAATAAATTGACGGGAGTGAAACCCACTAAGCAAAATACCTGCTTGATTAGTTTGATGAGGTAGGGAGTATATGCACTTTTAAAAAGCATTTTTCTAAATTATTTTAACACCTATCATCTTTAAGCATAGTAACATTTCCTCTCAAACTGAAAGTGTTTCTACTTCTGTGATCCCATTTTTTATCGCAAAAGTCTCCATACAACACTTAGGTAGAACGAAGGAGGCCTTATTCCAGTTTTGCACCTGGGAATGGTGAGGCAGAGAACATCAGGTGATTTGACCTTCCAACCATTGGCCCAAGTGCTTTCTGAAAATTAAACGGTTCTGTCTGGAGCAGGGAGGCAGGGTATGTTGAACTGGAACGCCTTATGAACTGTGAAAGTAACAGTCGTAAAGACTCCAACCAAAAGCAGCTTTTCTGTGCCCCCTGCCAGGTGTGGTTCCAGAACAGGCGTGCCAAGTCGCGGCGTCAGAGCGGGAAGTCCTTCCAGCCTTCAGCCAGGCCTGCGCTCCTCCATCCCGCGGCTCAGGGAACTGAAGGGAAATGCCTGAAGCCCTTGCTGCCTCTTGAGGTAGATGTGAACTGCCTGCCAGACCCCAACGGGGCTGGAGGGGGCACCTCTGACCCTAGCTCCCAAGGTCAGAATTTTGAAACCTATTCTCCGCTCACTGAAGACATTGGTTCAAAGCTGGACTCCTGGGAGGAGCACATCTTTTCTGCCTTTGGTAACTCTTGAGGAGTCTAGAATTCCAGATGAGCTCAGAGGAGCCATGACTGACAGCCAGGGAGACACACATAAGAATACTGTCCTTTCTGCTTTCCATTTTAAGGACATGTCCATGTTAACTTTGATGATGGTTTAGACAGCTATCTCTCACCTGTGAAGCTTTCTCCTCTGTGAACCTTTACCCAAGCCCAGCTCTTATTCTGAGGCACACACCCCTAGGAGTTCCGGCATTCATATTTCCCTGTGCATCACCAAATCTGCACATTCAATGTCGTCTCCATCCCTGCTCCTTCTTGCTAGTCTTATTATTTTTCAGACTCGTCTTTCAGAGCTCATTATCATCTTCACAAGAACTTCTCAGCTTGACCCAGTTTCCCCTTGTGCTTGACAGCTGCCATCTTCTCATGCTTCCTCCAAGGTTTATAACCTTAAACTCTAACCCAGCTCCTTCAATCCTCATCCTGTCACCAAGATTTACTACTTTTTAAGTTTGGCCTGTTATCAACTCAGTACTAGTTCCAATGACTCTGCATCCAGGTTATTTCGAAGGCTCTCTGCTTCTAGCTTCTCAACTTTTAAAAAATTACTCTGGCTACCAAATTATATAAAACTTTCAGTTACCCTCCCAGATAACTGACATCTTTAGCCTGCAGGGTGGTTATGCAGATCTTAAGATCCCCCATTCACAAGTTATGCCTCAGTCTCAAAGTCTTTCCTTTCAGTTTGGAACCAACCAGATCCCTCTCTCTTTCAAAACACTGGAGACCCACTTCTTGCTGAAGTCTGAAACTTTCTCTAATCCTGATTTTGTATCTGTGACTTCACAATCACTCCAACATTACCCTTAGCACTTGTTGCTTGTACTTCTGTCCAACTTTAGTGAATGATTAAATGTTTCCCACAAATGTTTCACTGTAATTCTATTTAAGTGAATTCTGTCTGTTAGACAGCACTTAGTATTGTGCTTTGCTCCACAGTTGCTCAGTCCACATTATGTGGCCATGAAAAATATTTCTAAAAGAAAAAAGTTTGTGCAAATGTCATTTATAGTCAGTAATTTTTATCAGCAGGCCACTGTGCTGAGAAATTTAACTTGGTTAAAAGCATATCTTTGGCTTGTTCAAAGTTGTCACAGTCTTTTGGCTTTGGGAGATTTTTCCCAATTTATACATTAAGAATGTATGTGAATTGCTGTTTTTAAGTTAGCCAGAGATAAGTTATTTTGATATTTTTAGGGTTTTTAAACTTTTGAGGGCCAAAGGAAGCTGTGTGAGGTAACCGGGGTATGGTTTCTTTGTAAACGGTGCTGTGGGGAAGGCTCCTGAGAAGCCCTGGCTCGGGCCAGGCCTCATGTTTGATGGTTACTGGGAGAGGCTGGGCTACGTTGAATGTCATAGAAATCATACATGCTAGCTGCCCTAATTTTCAGAGAGGTGTTACTCAAATGGCCTGCACTTTTCAGAGTAGCAAATCCAGTACTAAAAGCCACCAGGCCATAGTTCATGCTTTAGTAGCAGACTTTATTTCTAAACCCTTGAAAACTGTCTGAAACCAAAAATGAGATGACAAATGTTAGCTATTATTAAGTACTTACTATGTGCCAAACATTGTGCTCAGGGTTTGTGGGGGTGACCAGGAGGTCTCACAGAGAGCTTCCTTTGCATTTAGACTTGTGACATTGCCAAAGGAGATGATACAAATAAATTTAAAAGACTGAAAGACATATAACACTTTAAACTTACAGTTCAGTTCACTAAGGATCACATTTAAATCTTGTAATTAGCTTATTAATTGTATGACTACATTTATGTTGTTATATTGTTTTTCCCAAGGAACAATTTAAAAATCCACAAATATTTAAGTCTTGTCTTTTTTATTTTTAAAAGTTGCAGGATCTTCTAAGAACAGTAGTCTGTACCTCTCTCAAGTTCTTAAAAGGCCCTAACTGCTAAATGTGTTACAGGCATTTATGTTTAGTCCTCATAACTGCCATATTAAGTGGAGACTATTATTGTTTTAAAGATTGAGAAACTTCAATAGTGGTTCACAATCACACAGCTAATAAATAACAGCCAGAACTCAAACCTAGTACTAACTCAGCCCAGTCATTTACCCACCACCACATAATGCCTCCTGTATCGGGCTGGCCTGGCCTTTTTAGTCTGGACTAATGATAATGTGACAGGTTTAAAGGTCAAGTCCCTAGTCAGAATTTCTACATCCAAGTGAGTACAGTCTCATCTTTCAAAGTGATCATCATGGAAATCCATACTTTTATTCCAGTGGCACTAATATTGCTAGAAGCTCTTTTGAAACTCTTATTTGTTCATTCATTCTACAAATATTTGTTGCCTATTAATAGCTACTTTATCAAGACCTGGAAATAAAATGGTGAGAAAACCAGAAAGTCTTTCCCCTCACTGAGCAAAGAAGGCAGTATGGACACCAAACAAGAAATATAAAATTGCAAATGTGACAGTGCCAAAAGGAGAGGTACATGAGCAACTGGAGATGATGTGTTGTAGTCAAGGGAAGCTCTGAAAACATGATGCTGGAGGTTAAGATCTGTAGGATGATGAGTTGCCCAGGTGACAAGGAGAGGGAACGCAGAGGGCACTGCATGTGCAAAGGCCCTGTGGAGCACAGAGCAGGATGGAGAAGTTGGTGGGGAAGGCCAAACCATGTGGCTTGGTAGGCCTTGTAAAAGAGTTCTGAATTTGTCCTGAGAGCCAAAAGAATTTAGATGGGGATAAATGATCAATTCTGCATTTAAAAAATATCATTTATGATGGCTGCATTTGAGGAGGGCTGTGTGGATCCAGGGGATAAGTTAGTAGATGATTGTAGTGTGCCAGGCTAGTGATGATGGCACGTAGGCTGAGAATAGTAACAATGAAGATGGAGAAAGGTGCATAAATTCAAGAGAAAAAACTTAACGGGTAGATCTTTTGGTAGGTTTTCAATGATAGTTAAGTGAGCATGATTTTTAAATTAACTTAAAGCAATGCAGAACCAAATCTACCTAACAACATGATGTGCTTGCTTCTTAGCTCAATATGGCTTTGACAGATTTCTTTAGAGCTCTAAAAATGTGCTAAGCAGTGGCAGCATCATTCAAGTTAATGTATAGCAGACCGCAAATGACTACTTTGAATTACACTGATTTCTTCTCTCCTAAACAGAAATAAAATTCAGATATCCTTACATGCAGTTCCTGCCATCAACACATGATGGCACTAAAAGACAAGGAGAGTGCTTAATTAACCGTGCAAAATGAAGTATAATTTAAATATGATAGCCTTAATGTAAAATTTAAACAAAAAAAGTAAAAAATGCTTAGCTAATTATAGGCCAAATATATTAAAATCAACCTTTCATGATGTAACTTACACTGGATGTGATACTGTAATTGAGAATGACTTGGTAATTAATATGTACTGTTCCCCCTAAAATTAAAATTAAGTAGAAATTACAGTTCTTTAAAACTTTTTAAATAGAGGAATACTTACCAACTTATATTAATTAAATAAAAATGTAGACAATATTAATTTTCATAGATCAATTTATTTAGAATTACAAATATTAAGAATAAAAGATTTATGCATTTCTTAATTAACATAACAGTTTAGCTAAATATAAACTCTGCACTAAAGTTCTGCAGTGGCACAATATCAACAAAGAATATGGAAGCATTTTTAAACTATACAAAAATTTCAAATGGAAAATAATCTTGTTTCAGTTTTATTATACAATAACATATAAAAAGCCTCATTTTATGAGACATCTAAAAGAATCAAAGCCACTTCTACAGCTATGTCTTAAACTCCGAATCTGAAAACAATTAATTATATTTTGACTTTATAATATTCTATATTAAAACAAAGAAAATTCCAAATACACACTTTTTACAAGATTAACCTTTTAGGCAGGGTTTTCCTTAAAAAACCAACCAAACAAACAAACAAAAAACTTAAAAAAAAAAAAACCCTAAAAACAAACCACAACCAAATCCAAACCTTTTTTCTGCATTTCACAGCACTGGTTATTTTACTTGTTTTCCTTATATAAAATCTTTTTACTTTATAAATTGTGTACTGTTGGATTTTAACCAGCAACCTGGTTCAAAAGTTGTGCAAATAAACAAAAAAATATGAAAATAGTGTGTTATTAGTCTTTTCTTTTTTAATAAATCTCATAACAATAGCACTTTTTGCCCTGAAATGAAGGGAAAAGACATGCCAAATCCACTTGCTGAAATTTAGCATTTTGCAAGTAATATTTTTTCCTGCTCCTTAATTTCCTTTCAACAGATAAAACAAAGGTTTCTTTTATAAATTATGATAAATTAAAATATTATAAAATGATCTACAGATCCATGTCACATTTCAAGTATATAGCACATATACTTGTAAAGTCCATATTTCCCATCTATATTCCAGTGCCTTCCTCCAAAAATAGGACTTCCCATATCTCATGATGTTATCTTTTGAAGACTGAGATGATGATCAACTAAATTAACCAGAGTTGTCATTTTCTAGATGGAATTTCCACATTGCCTCTCATATGTACAAAAAGACCATGTTTCTTCATGTTCTTCACTGCATTTGTCTCCATGTGTTGGGTTGAATTCATGCACATTAAAAAAAAATGGTCAACATTTTCTTCCATGAAATTATATTATGTTCAGACATTTTCAGTTTAAAAATACTTGCTAATAATCATATGTAACACAAGCAATGCTACTGCAGCTGAATAATAAAAGAATAATAAATATAATGCTGGTCAGCAATGCTGGTTTAAGAAGCAGTACAGTATATTAAAATGCCTTATTTGGAGATTTAAATTTCCCTTGTTTTCCAGGAGTTAGGTTATTTGGTGTTGGAAGCCTATATAAAGGAAAAGAACTTCTCAAACACAATGTCCTATGCAGTTGGAATAATTAAATGTACTCAGTCTCTGTTGGTGTTATTTGCTGCAAAGGCATGTAAGTTTCCCATCTGGCTCAGGCCGCTCTGAATGTGTGCAACATGGATCTCTACATTATTCTGAAAGCAACTAAAGAAAAAAGAAACATAGTTAACTACTTTATTTCACAAAATTAAAAACAATTTCTAAAAAAGGAAGAGGTGAATTTTAGTTAGGAAACAGCTAAGATAATGACCCCTAGGGAAGGAATAAATCTCCCCTTTATATTAACCCTAATTCCATGGCAGTAGTATCTGAAAAGTATGCTCAAAAGCATCAAGGAGCCACAGAGGGCTGGATGAACCTCTCTCTGCTGGGAGAAGCTCTATTTCTAAGCTCTACTTCTACATCTTCTGATTCCTTTATATAAAAAATACATGTGAAGTTCCTATTTTATCAATAGACAGAATATAAGTGAAAAAGCTCTTTTATAATTTATTTAAAGAATACAAATTATATAAATACTTCGCAAATGTGCATAATTCTTAAAACTTGTACTGGAAATCACTATGAATTTAATATAAAAATAATTAGGGTACATCTAATGAATTACCTGATATTAGAAGCATCTATTGTACTCTTGATATCATTTAATGAATCTGTAAGTGATTTGAATTCAAAGGAATTCAGGTCTCCTCCTTCTGCTAGACACTAAAGGAAGAAATATTTCAAAATTTAATGGAATTATAGTTCAAATACAGACAAAAAATATCTGACATAATCTATGGGTTATACATTTTTAGCAACAAATTAGCATAAGTTGTTTAGATATCAAAATCAAGAAAGTATTTTCTCTGAAATTTACCTTAATTTGTAATAAAATAGCTGTAAGCCTGGAGATTAAGTCTGTCAGATTTTCATTTTCAACACAGGGCTGTCCTGTTGACGAATTTGCATGCCGAACAATTTCCTGTGCTTCTTCCTCACACCTCCGTCTCATGTCTGTTGGCTGATCTGCAGGCTGGAGCCCCTGGTCTGGGGCAAGCTGAATACAGATAATTGAAACGTAAGACGTACATTCACAGGGCCGTGATCATTCCTTTGTGTTTGTGCCCTATTTTCAGATTTTGATTTTTCCAAAACCAGCATTTATAACAAAAATGATGCTCACTCTACCTTAGTTTTTTTCTCCTATAAGTTTTTTTTTATTATTTTATATTTTGGTAACTTTTAATTTTGATGTAATTTCAAACTTCTGGGGGGAAAAAAAAAACAGAACAAAAACTCCAAATAACCTGTCACCCAGATTCACTGTTTATGGCTCATTCCATTTAACATTTGATCTCTTTCTGTTTGTGTATGTATATAATTCTTTTCCCTTAAAATCTTTATTTCTAAATACTCCAGTTTGTATTTCTTAAGTATAAGATATTCTCTTACATAACAGTGCAATTATTACAATCAGGAAATTTAATATTGATATAGTATCATTTTTTAAGTCCATACTCAAATTTTATCAACTGACTCAATAACGTCTTACATGTAGCTATTTTCCCCCCAATACATTTTGGTTGTCATGTCTCTTTAGAGTCCTTTATTCTAGAATAGTTCAGCAGTCTTTCATGACCTTGCTATTTTTGAAGAGTACCAGCCAATTATTTCATATCATCCATCAATGGGAGTGTTTCCTCATAATCAGCCTGACATTATGCAGTTTTGGCAAGAATATCACAAAAGTGATGCTGAGTTATTCTCAGTGTATCATGATTAAGAGGCATTACTGGTGACATTATCTTTGATCACTTGGTTAAGGCAGTTAAGTGTCTGCCAGATTTTTCCCACAGTAATGCATTTCTCCCTTTCTAATTAATAAGTATTCCTGAAGAGAGATTTTGAGGCTATGTAAAGATTCTGTTCATCATCAAACTTTTTACCCACCAATTTTGGCATCTACTGATGATTATTACCAAGACGGTTGTCAACTGCTGTTTTTCTCTTGATATATTTACATTTAAATCTATCACCTTACTACTTCCCTGCTATTTGTCCCACCTGTTTGGTGTCATTTTTTTTTTCTTTCCTTACAAAGATACTGGATTAGTTTGGATTTTTTTAAATGTAAAGGTATCAGTATTAAGCTTCAAAGAAAAGAGTAGAGGGCACAGCCTCTCAAGAGAAATTCATGCAAATTACCTACCTCATAGCAGTACTGTTGAACTTTGTGCAAAACTTTGTTGAGGTCCTTGTTCAGCTGTTCAAGCTCTAGAACAATTGTTGCATAACTCCGCTGAAATTCAATGCCAATGGGCATGGAGTATGATTTCTGAGCAGAAAAAAAAAAATCAGATTTTGATAAAAGAGTTTTTTGAGCAGTTCAATTTCAATATCTAATAGGAGATTTGATTTATCTAAAATAAACTAAAGGTTATTGGAATTGTTCAGTGTTACACTTCCCATGTGTGATAACAGTATTATATATTGTTATTTAGGGGACTGTCTTTGTTCTTAAGAGCATTATGATGTCTGCCATTTATTTTTTTAAAAAAAGGATATCTTACATGGAGAAATTAAATGAAGCAAATTGTTGATTCTATATACATGT
Source organism: Macroglossus sobrinus (assembly GCA_004027375.1). Classification (NCBI taxonomy): domain Eukaryota; kingdom Metazoa; phylum Chordata; class Mammalia; order Chiroptera; family Pteropodidae; genus Macroglossus; species Macroglossus sobrinus. The sequence continues at coordinate 83,166 of PVKZ01002345.1, forward strand.
TTATATTAGTCTTTCAACTTTTTCATAAATGTAATTTTTCAAAATAAAAAGTCAGTAAAAAGTTGTATGTACTCATTTGAAGTGTTCTAGTTATTTAAACTCAATTGATTCTCCATCTGGAGTGGATTCAATATAGTGTAACCGTTAAGAGCATGGGTGCTAGAATCAGATTGTGTATGTTCAAATGCCAGCTCTATCACATACTAGCTGTTTGACCTTAAGCAAGTGCCTTAATCAATCTGTGCTTTAGTTTTCTCATCTGTAAAATGGGGATAAGAATATATACCTAATGAAATCATGGCAAAGATTAAATGAAATAATACATGCTAGATACTGCCTCCCACAAAGGAAATGCTCCATAAACATGAACTGTTACCATCATTGCTATCGTTCCATATTTGTTTCCTATCTATAAGTGTAAATGCACACTTTGATTCCAATTCCTTTCCTCTCTTTACTATACCTCCAATAAATTACACTTTGCATTCCATTCCAGCTACAAACACTGCAATGAGACTCTCCAGTCAAGCCAAAGTTAACCGAATTTCTTTTTCCACAGGTTTTCTGAGAAAGCAGATCATCATGTACTGGGGAAGCCCAACTGCTTCTTCTAGGAAGTATAGTTAAGGAAGGAAAGTACAACTAGACTGTATAGGGATAAACTACTTACTTAAAACTACTTTGGTACTACTTACCAAAACACAGATTATAATTGTTTGAGCTAATAGAAACCTTAGAAATCATCTACTCCAACTTTGTCATTTTACGAATGGAAAAACTGAGGCCAAAGGAAGTTAAATGTAATGTGTTAATGACTTAATAATGATGATAATGAAGATGGCTAACTACGGTGCCAGGCACTATTCTCAGTGTTTAGGGGTCTCACTGAATCCTTGAAACAACCCCATGAGAAGGGAACTATAATTATTATTTCCATTTTACATATGAGAACTCGGAGGCCCACCTACCACAGCCAGTAAATGGTAAGCATGCAGGATGCGAAGCCAGACTGCATGGCTAAGAATTCCTCTGCTACTATGGATCTGATGCAATGAAAGAGGAGGTGAGGAGAGAATTTCATAAGGAGAGTTAGCAAGGGTTAAGTTCTATACAAGCCTGGAATCATATCTTAGTTTACCATTGGTGCTTCCTGAATTGTTTTCTCTTCCTAAGCCTCAGTTTCTGTGGAGTTAAACCCACTGCACTATCCAAAAGATTAGTATTGTACAAGAATGCAAGGATAAATAGGACACGGTGAATTTAACTTCATTTCCCTGTTGGGTTGGACTGGGGATTACTGAGGACATAGTGTTAATTTAAGCACCTGATCAAGTCTTTTCTTGAGACCAAGGGTATAATTTGGCAGACTCAAGACTAATCAAAATCAAAATAATTAAAGGCCCTGTATCATCTTGCACAGAACTGAGGAGAGGTGTTAAAAACCTTGATCCTCAACTTTTGTATTCAACATTTTTCTGAGTTATTGAAATAAAAACATATAAGGACTTTATATATACACATCAAAATGTACAAAGTTGGGAGATGGCTAATACCTTAGATAATAAAATAAAGTGACTAATGAATTATTTAAAACAATCTTAAAACAAAATGATTATCATCCACTTCAAAATTATCATCTGGTTTTATCTCCCAACCTCTCAAAATACTTTTGGAGCCCTCTTTTTATAAACTGTTCTCAAAGTCTTCAGCACATCTGAATATCCTCAAGGATGACAAATGTTTTCCCTTATGTTTTTAAATATTCATATTATGAAGTATTAACACAGAGAAATAAATGTACAAGAATAAGCAAAAGAGTTTGAAAAGGGAGGACAAACAGGGAACTTGTATCAGTAGGTGTCAGACTAAACTGTGTGGTACTGCCACGGGAGACAAATATATCAATGGAACAGGATAGCAGGCAGTCTCTAATATACATTAAATTCCCATGTACCTGGCACAGAGTGTGTGTGTTTGTGTGTGTACATAATGAGAATTTAGACTATAATAAAGTTGCCCTTTCAAATCAGTGAGGAAAGATGAACTATTAATAAATTGGGACTATTAACTAGGAAAAAATTAAGTTTGATCTCTGCTCACATTCATAAAAGTAATTTTAAGATGGACTGAAGATCTAAACAAAAAACAACTATAAAAGTATTGAAGAAAACACAGAAGAATACGTTTATGAACAAGGGGTAGAAAAGCTATTTTAAACAAAATACAAAAAAATTATAAAAGGGAAAATATTGACATATTTGAGTACATTACAATTAAAATTTTCTGTACTATAACATCTTCCACTAGTAGCCTTAGAAATGTAAAGTAAGTAAATGAATATTTTTTTTACCCATGACTGCTAACAATTTAATAATCTTGTAGTATCTACGATTGGAAAGGATGATCTGCATTTGTTGGGAAATGGAAAGCAGAATGTTACTTAGTCTAACATTTATTTGAAAAATGTGCCACTACTCTAAAAAACCCAATAGTATACATTCTGTAGGTACTGATATGTACAAAAATAAAAGAAAGGAAAAATACACATCAAATTCAATAAGAACAGTAATTTTTTATAATACATTTAGGTTTTATACATACAATTTTTAAAAAATGTGAAAATAAGAGGTTGAGTTAGGTCTGCATGAATAAGATGAGGCATGAAGTCAGATATTAGTTGAATCACATGAAATAACTTATACCTAATACAACTTTTAGTAAAAAACAAGGTATAATAACTAATGACTGATTTCCTTGATCTATATGAAGACATGCTTTTAGGGGATAAGATGGAAAATACCAGATTTAGCAGTTCATGTGTACAGGTTGTGTGGGTTTTAGCTGGCCACAAAGTTATATAAGCCACTACTGTGATATGGCTAATGTCAATCTAAAGTGCAAGTACACAGTGCCCAGCTCCTGGATAATAACAGTTCCACTGGATTAAGTATTAGAGACTGACCTAACCAGGAACTTTATATCCAATCTGGACTCCACATTTTAATCCATCAGAGAGGATGCAGAATTGTAAGGGGATTTATGCCATAGAACAAAAAATGGCTTAAGGGACAAGGATCTTTTAAAATAAACTGAAAAATATTTATTACATGAATATATTCTCATTATGACAGAATAAAACAAAAAAACAATTTTGTGTAAACTTTGAAGCACATGGCCAAGTGGATGAATCAAAATTGTTCTACTGAATGAAAGAAACCAGGCAAAAAAAGAGTATTTACTGTATACTTTCTTTTGTATAAATTCTAAAAAATGCAAACTGTTATGACAGAAAGCAGATCAGTGGTTGCTTGGAGCCTGGGGTAAAGGGAGGGATAAATTACAAAGGGCTTGGGGAATTTGCAGGGGAGGGTAGAAAATAGAAATATTTGTAATCTAGCTTGCAGTGGTTTCACTGGTGCATATGTATATATGCATGTACACGTATATCTGACCAAACTGTACATTTTAAATAGGTACAGTTTACTGTACATCAATTATAGCTCAACAAAGTTGGAGAAAATAATAATGGAATAAACCCACCCAGATAAAACAGATCATGGCTAGCACCCCATAAGCTCTCCACATGTCATTTTACAATGACACTCCTTTCTCTCCAAAGTAACCATTACCCTGACATTAAACATTATAGTTTTTGAACTTTATATAAAATGCAATCATACAGTACATATTTCTGGCTTCTTTCAGTTAACAGATTCATCCACACTATTGTGTATATCTGTAGTTAATTCATTAATTACTGTATAGTATTCTTTTGCAGAAATATGATACATTTACCCATTCTACAGTTCTACTTGTTATTGGGCATTTAGGCTGCTTCTATTTTGGGCCAATATGAATAGTGCTGCTATGACAACTTGTACTTAGGTACATGCACTTAGTTTTAGTCAATAGAGCAAGTTTCCCAAAGTGATGGCTTAAGAAAGTTCTGGCTACTTCACGTTTTGCCAATCTTTGACACTGTAAGTCTAAATATTAGTGTGTGGTATTATACTGTGGTATTAATCTGCATTTTTCTGATCACTAATTAGGTTGGATATATATTTTTCAAAATTTTTTTTTGCACATTTGAATATACTTTTTAAAAAAAATCTGTTCAATTTTTTTTCCTGTTTTCTATTAGGCTGAAGATCTTTTTCCTATTGACTGAAAGTTTTTTGTCAGTTCTATGTGCTGTAAATACTTCCTTCCATTCTGTGGTTTGTGTTTTACTTTCCTGTAGTTGTATTTTTAATAAACAGAGGTTCTTAATTTTAATGTAGTTCAATGTATTAATCTTTTCCTTTATGAATATTGCTTTTATATTCTATTTATCTCATTTAAAAAGTTCTTACCCTTAAGTATTAAAAATTTTATATCTGAAATCATGGATATATTTCTTTTTAATAAGTCTTTAATTTCTCTCAACATTAAACAATTTTCTATATATAAGCTTAATATAACATATTTATAGTATTTTTTGAAATTTCCTTTTCTAACTGCCTATTTGCTGATATAGAAACAACTGCTTTCTGTAAATAACTGCCCTTAAATCCAGCAACTTTGCTAAACTCACTTATTAATCTAATAATCTGTCTGCAGATTCCTTTAGATTTTCTAGGATCACATGTTGTATGATTCCATTTTCATTAAATATCTAGGCAGACAGAAATTAGATTAGTGGCTGCCTAGGTGAGGCGGGTGGTATTGGAGAGGAAATGAGGAGTGGCTGCTAAAAGGTACAGGATTTCTTTTGAGAACGATGAAAATGCTCTAAAATTGATTGTCACGATGGCTGCACAACCTGTGAACTGAACTGTCCCATTCTCTTTCTCTTCTCCTTCTGTTATTCCATTAGACATATTAGACTGCTCATTATATCTCCTATTTATCTTACCCTTTCTTCTGTATTTTCCATTCATTTTTCTCTCTCTATTTTCTTTTGATTTATTTTCATTTACTAGCTCTTTCTTTAGCTGTTCATAATCTGCTGTGGTTGTATCTACCAACTGAGTTCTTAATTTTGATTGCTATAGTTTATTTCTAGAGTTTTCATTTGGTCCTTTTTGTTGTTTCCAGTTCTCTCTTAAAATTCTCAAGTTTTTCTAATCCCTTTAAACAAATTAAGCATTTAATATCTATGCCTAAAATTCCATTATCTGGAGTCTGTCGTTTGTCTACTTTCTTTTGTTTTTGTTAGGGTTATCTTGTCTCCTATTCTCTCTGGGGATTAAAATTGAGTCTTGGACACTGTATATTAAAAGTATAGAAATAATTTGAGGCCCAGTATGATGTTATATGCCTCTAAAAGGACTTATATTACTTCTGGTGGGCTGCTTAAGGCTCTACATTTCCATGATCTTAATTCAGTTTCAGAAATGAGATGATTTGAAGCTGGGCCAATTTTGCTTTGTGGGGTTCCAACCCATAGCATAAAAGGTTTGGCAGCTTCCCCTGACCTTTGTTGGGTCTCTGGGCTCTAATTTTTGTCCTCATCCTTGTAAACCTTTCAAGAATGCTACTCCACTCTATGCCATCTTTTCTGAAATTTGCTGAAGCCCCTGAGCATAAAAGAAACACAAAGTGTCAGGTTCCCCCTTCTGAGTTTACTTATTTTCAGATCTATCTCTATAATTCTTTAATGCCTTGTTAATACTCCAGTGACTTCAAGCAGGTAACTTTTATATTTTATTCCCGAGGAAACAGTTCTCAACTATTTGGATCAGGAAAGTTAATCCAAATTACCAAAAGCAGAAGAAACCTTACTTTTTCCCAAATGGTATGTTCAAATTCTTTAGAGGAGTGTCTGTTTCATTTTCTCCTTTTAACTTGGGTAGATGTCATATTTGAGTTTTGTCACTGGAATGAAGGAAATGCAACAGACACTGAATCAATTCCTTTTTAAATACTGCACTCCATCATATCTGCAACTCTGCGACTGGAGCCTCTTCAGGGCTCTACCATGCAGCGTTTAGCCGTGGTTTTTCTTTCATGTAACAAGATGTCAAAAAAAAATTTTAAATCTTTCATACATTGTTAATAGGTAGTCTACTGTCTATTTCTTTCTTTTGTATTTTTTTTGTGTGTGGAATTGTAAAGAATAGGAAGAAAACGTGTTTAGTCTACCAATTTAAACTAGAAGTTTCATTAAATCTTTAAAGCGTTCATATACTTTGACGTAGTCATGCTACTTTCTAACAATTATCTTACAAATAGAAACAAATACACAAAACTATATGGACAAGGATATTTTCTATAGCACTATTTTAGTAAAATAATGAAAATGACCCAAATACCTATTAATAGATTATTTAATTGATGGTACAATACAGAAATTTTAAAAGACTGAGATAAGTTAATATATAATAACGTAATTCCATTTTTGTTAAAAAATATTTTTCAAAACCATATATGATAGTATATGCATACAGGAAGAATCCATATGTCAAATATATAAACATACTAATAGTATATGCTAAACTAAATAATATTTTTCTATTAGGGAGAGTTTATAAAGAATTGTTTTCCTCATTAAAGTTTTATAACATTTGAATTTTTAGAATGAGAATTATTTTTAATCACAAATAAAACAAAACAAATAATAAAATAAAACAAACCAACTAGACTTCTACAAAGCTCTCAAATGTCAAGAAGCCAAGCCAACATCAAAATTGGCCTCTATTTAAAAGTAGGTAAAACTGACCAAGATAAGGCAAGCCCAGTAGTTTAAGGTAAGGATCCTAGCCATAGAGAAATATCCTAGGTACTAGTGATATGAAAGTGAAATAATTTGACTTTGCATAAATATGAAAGAGATGATGAAATAATCAAAGTAAATATAGTGGGGAAACACCAAAAAAGCATAGAATAAATAAGGTTGAGAAGTAAAACTAATGGAAACCAAAATAAGAATTGAAGTCCAGTAGGAAAGAAGCAAATGCATATATTTTAATGTTTAGGATATGTAGTGGCAATATATCATGGCTAATTTTTTCAATCCTATATATCATGGCTAATTTTTTCAATCCTTGATGTCTGTGCATCTGATAATACTAATTTCATATCATGCCTAAATGAGTTAAACCAGGGCCTTGAAGCCTGTATCATTAAACAGCAGTATAATCTTAGACTAAGATCCTTTGATATTTTTGGTCTTCAGCTTCCAATTCCATAAAATGATGGGTTCAAATTAGATAATTCAGTCATGTTCAGATTAAAAAAAAAAACAAAACTCTAACTCTAAAAGAAGATTGTTCCCCATTTAGTTAGGTATCTACTCATCCACCTGTTTACCCACACCTACCCTTTATTCCCATGCCAGAGATGACTAATGCCACAACTCCCTATTCCTACACTTATGACAGACTGGTAATTAATATAGCACTTGCCCCCACCCCGGATCCAGTCACTGGGCTCTCCCTTATTTTCATATTTCCATGCAGCCATTTACAATCAACTGGAGATGGCACTTGAGATGGAAATGTAGTTAAAAAACTTTAAGTATTTTCTATATTTAAAAAAAAAAAAACTCTGATAATTCTCTCCTAGGAATAAAACTGAGTCTCATATTTCTGGACTCATAAGACTAATAAAATAGGATATGAACTCTGTCAAGATAACCTGAAGATGCCAACTTACATATTTCCTGATTTATTTATTCTAAATAACTTCTAATAACCTCTGTTAATATAGCTTCCTTCATTAGAGGCACCAATGTTAGAGATTCTACACTCATGCAAACTGTCAAAGAACCTAATATACCCATTAATCCTATTCAACTGTACAGTCAATGGCACAATAAGGTCTGGGGTAATAAACTGTATTGCGTTGCTTATTTACTTAACATGCATTCAGTGTAAAGAGGTAGTAATAGCAAATGAAGAGTTAAAAATCTCAAGGTTTTCTTCCATAAAATATTTAAAAATCCTTAGACACAAAAGCCCCACTATTTTATAATTAGACAAGCAAAGAAAAAAGAATCCTTACCAATTTTTCTGCTTCTGTATTCATTTCCCTTAATTTCTTGATATGTTCCTTTTTAATCATGAGAATTTTTGACAGTTTGGTCTACAGAGAAAGAAGAAGAGACGTTTTGGAACAAATAGAGGCATTTAAGTAAATCAGTTAGACATCAAATTTCCAATTTTTCACTAAGATATTTTAGCAGCAGATTTTAGTGTTTCAATATAAATATAGCACAGAATTTTTATTTTATAAATATGATTAGCTGATATGAAAATATTATTTAAAGTCCACTGCAACCAGGACATGTCAAAAGGACTAAGGAGCTAACCTGAACAAGCTTTCACAGGGACAATTGGTGAACCAATAAGAATACTAACAACAAAGAAAAAAAAAAGAATACTAACTACAATGGACTAAAGAACAATGTTAAAATCCATGAGTTTATATTGCTACCTTAAAAAAATTAACCATTGTTAGAGAATGCTCATGACCAAAATCATAATTTTATAAACTGGAAAACAAAACGTCAAACATTTATCTTGCCTTTCCCATACAATCTATACCATTAGGTAACCAAGTAACAGATTAGGGAAAAATTTTCTTTATAAAATTATTTCAGTTAATAAATGAAGAAGGAATGATAGAATAACAACTTTTTACAATCCTAGTGAATGAATGGATTTAGGCACTGATAATCATGAGAATTTATATATGTTAGCTGCCACTATCAGTGGCAGCTAACATATATAAAAAAAGATAAAATCGTATTAGTCTCCTATCAGGACACAGACTGTGGGAGACTCTATGGACAAATAACTCAGTTTCTTCAACAAATAAGTTATATGGGGAAAAAGAACATTCAGCATTTCAGAGACAACTGAAAAATTTGAATATTGATTTGATATTTGATAATATTAAGATATTTAAATTAAAAATTTTTTAGGTGTAATAATGGTATTCTAGTTATGCTTCTTCTTTTTTTTAAAGAGCCCTTATCTCTTAGAGATACATGATAAAATATTTACTTGATATGATGTCTGGTTTCTGTTTCCAAATAATACAAAAGGGAGAAAGTAGGTAGGAGTAAAGATGAAATAGGACTGGCTAGGAGTTGTTGATACTATTATGGCCAGATGATGGGTACACAGAAGTGCATTATACAATTGTGTGCTTATATGCTTTAAATTCTCGATATAAAAAAATTCTAAACAAATGACCTAAGTTGGTATAGGCCTGGTGAGATACATTACGTACTTATTCACACAGACTTTTATCTGGTGCTCAGTAGGCCTAGAGCTCTGGACTGTTCTCCTTTTTCCTTTAAGCTATTGAGTTTTTACAGAAATTTGTATGATTTTTTTAGTGTTGGAAGCAGTAAAAGATGAGATAAAGGCAAAAGTTCTCTCTTTTGTATCTGTTTCAGTTTTGTGTTGCTTGTTTTGATAGATAATCATTGTTTCTGCTTTTTTGAAAACTTAGTCCCAAGAAAGTGGATCCATCCTTTTAGATTCCTCAAAATCCCTAACCCCAGGAATAAAAAGTTCCCTCAAAAAGAAAATTCACTATAAACTATGAATTATGAAACTTGCAAAAAATTTTAATATTGTGTATTTTTAGTAAGAAAAAATATTAGGAAAAAGATGAAAACATATCCATCTACATATCTATTTACTTCAAGGCTTAATATTAACAAGAACAAACCCGAATTTCAAAAATCCTTAAATATTACAAAAGACAAATACATAAAAGGACTTCTATTTTCACCTCTCAGCTTAAAATAGTAATGCAATTAGGTCTTTAACTAGGCTTTACATGTTTTTGAAGTTAAAATTAAGCACTAATATCAAACATCTAAAAATCAGTAAAAATATTAATACTTCAAAGTAGTGCAGTACGTACACAGTTTCTGGCTCCCTCTGCCAGTGGATCCCTCCCTCCCTCCTTCTCCTCCTCTTTCTCTCTCTCACAGATACACACACACAAATATGACATGTTAGCTTTGTTTTTACTTTCACTATTTAAAGAAAGCATTTCTTTAAAATCCAAGTGTCCTATTTGTGAAAAGTATAAGCCTTGGCTCTCTTCATAGTTTCAACTTTTCATATAAAAATATCTTATCTACCTTTGAAAGCCAAAAAGCATAATAAAATTCTATATTGCAAGGAAATGTAATAAAATGATTGAGGAATACAAAATGCTATATACATGTACACAAATGACAAGACTTTTTTTTGAAATAACATCAACTGCAAAAGGTAACACTGATTGTTTTAAAGGATTATGCTATATAAAATAATATATAAACTTTTTAATTTATACTCTATCCTAAGCCAAAGTAGTTTTTCTTTTCAAAAAAGAAAAAGAAACAAATCAAACATTATTTGAGTATGATTCAAACTTAATAAGAACCAAACCCAAGTAAAACCTAACAAAAAAGACCTCTAAGTCTTTTTTGACTGATAATTTTATTGTCAAGCTTTGCTGGAAATAATAGCATTCTTAAAATCAATAAAATAATTAAATATAATAACACAAAAGACATTGTGTTTTTTAACAAACAGCCAAGATATTCAGAGATCTTCTTACCACTTGGATAAGGAATTCTACTGGAAAACCACCTAATGTTTCAGTGTCAGAGCCAGAAATTTTATTTCTCCAAGGTGACTGTCCTAATAAAGGATCATTATCCTGTGGGAATAAAAGAATATTATTTAACTATTCAAAGGGAAGTATCTTACATTTAGATAAAAAGTAAATTCTATTATAATTAATATTATATTAAAAATCCAACAAAAAAGAAAATATTTCCAGGAGTTGAAGCAACTATTTACCTATTTCAAATCTGACAACTCAAAATAATGTGGGCACCTCCTGAAATTGCTATAATAGATGTGTATTTCATAAGAACACAGTTCACATCGATAACAATCATTTAAATTACTGATGACATTTAAAAAATATTACCGTAATTGGTGACTGGAGAGGAGGAGTATAATGTAACCGTGGTGGAGTCATAAAAAATCGAGAAGGCCGCTGTTTTTGTCCAAAGGCAGCAATTGGCATTGTCTCATGAGGCTCATTACTCTTTGGAAAAAGAGAAAAGTTCACAAAACTTGTAGAGTTCTACCAATACTTTTTAGCCGTATAAACATATTTCAGTGTGAGATATACACTAGCTCATATGCTATGATGTATCATAGAATATATTATTCTACAAAGATCAAAGGGCTAGAACTTAAGTCAAAGTATGAAAATACTACTTTGCTACCAAAAGGTCGAACCCACAAAACAGAAGAATTAAAAAAAAAAAAAGACCAAAGGATCAAAACAGAGAATCAAAGATTAACATTACTCTGTGGTCACTCTTGGTTGTTTGTGTGTTAAAGACAACCTGAAGATTACCTACTATAATCAAAGTCAACTCTTATCTGCCCAGAGAAAAATATTTGGGTGGTCTCATAAAGAAAATTACATTGATGAAACAGAAAAGCAATTTTCCTTTTTTGAAAGGAGAGGTTGAAAGATTTCACCCTTTAATGAAAAACTTAAGGCTGGTATATACTCTGCTGTATATTTAGTTCAAATTTTCTTTCTCTCTTATTTCTCCTCTCTCAAAATTATGTTTGATAAGAAAATCCTTACAATAAACAGAGAATTTTAGTTTTTAAAAAGTACATGTTAAAAAAGGAAGAATCTTCTATTTTTGTACTAAAGAGATAAAGAAATTTTGATCTTTAAAGTTCATAAACCTTTAAAATCAAGTTTATAACAAAGAAATGAAAAAAAGGGAGGCTAAAAGTGAACAATTTAATTTTCACAATGTCTAGAGGCAAATAATTTTGTTATAAAGAGCTCATTATTCACTTTTTAAAAACCTCATTAGATTGCAGAATTACATTTGTTGTTAAGGTTATTTTAACTTATCAGAAAAGTATATAATTTCCATGACATTGCTAAATCCAGCGTGATCATGAAATGATGGCCCAGCAGCTTAATAAATTGTATTAGAAATTCAAGAGTTGAATTCTAGTCTCAGCTGGTAAGAAATCAGCTCTAGAGCCTTGAATAAATCACTTAATTTACAATTTTTTATGTCTCAGTTTCATCATACAAAAAGTGGATATAATTAACATCTATCCTGTATAATTCTGAGGATAAAATCAGAGAACAAATTTTAAAGTACAAAATGTTACTTCATACTTTTAAAATTATTTTGCAAGAGTAGTGTACTTCAATAAAACAGCTGGAATAAAAGTGTTGTGTAGCTTATTCTCCAAGATTATACTGCCAAGAGTGATCAGTTCTGTCACACAGAGGTGCTGTGTATGTAAGGTACAATACAGAAATGCTAGCTTCTGAAAAAATGTGGAAGACTTAAGTACAGTTGTGCTCCAGGGGATCATAAAAAACAATCTCTAAAAATGTTCTACATAACTTATTTAGTAGGCATAATATACAGATATACTATGAAATACTTACAAGAACTTCGTAGTCAGGGATGGTATGGGTTCCAAGTCCTGTCCTATCAAAAGTTACTCTATAAGTAGCATTGAGAGTGTCCACAGCATCTATTTGTCCAGTGAACAGACCATCGTGAACACCACGTAACCGTGCTGAGAAAAGAACCAATAAGGCATTATGACGTTTGGAAGATACAAAGAATTGTCAAATATAAAACTGCTCAAGCATGTAACATAAAATGTAGAAAAGTACAATATTATTGTCTATTATAGTTTCAAAAAAGAACACACTATTTTGGTTTAGAGAAACAAAAAAAATTGAAACAAAAAACTATAAATAATAAACCCTATTTAATACATGAAAGAATCGTGTATCTACCAAATTAAAAGGAAAATATTTTAAATCACTGTTTTAAACCTTGAATTGCAAAAAAAAAAAAAAAAAAGAAAAAGAAAAGAAAAAAATGTCAAAAGAACTTTGGCCTTTATACTCATAAGTGAAACAAAGGTGCAATTCAACTAAAAAAAAGAAAAGAGAGATACTACCTCATACCAGTTAGAATGGGTATTATCAACAAGACAAGTAATAACATATGTTGGAGAAGATGTGGGGAAAAAGAAACCCTCATACACTGCTGGCAGGAATGTAAACTGGTACAGCTGCTATGGAAAACAGTATGAAGTTTCCTCAAAAAATTAAGAACAGAGCTACCAGCAGTCCCTCTTCTGGTTGGCTATACCCCCAAAATTTGATAACATTTTTGATAAAGCTATATGTATTCCTATGTTTATTGCAGCATTATTCACAGTGACCAAGACATAGAAACAACCAAAACATCCTTCGATAGATGACTGGATAAAGAAGATATATATAATGGAATATTGCTCAGCCATAAGAAAAGATGAACTACTGCCATTTGCCACAACACAGACAGATCTTTAGAATATCATGCTAAGAAAAACGTCAGATGGAAAAAGTTAAGAACCATATAATTTCACTTAATATGTGAGATGTAAAACTGAAAGCAACAAATGAACCAGTAAGACAAACAAAAACTCACAGGCACAAACAACAGTATGGTGGGACGGTAGGGGGTGTGTGTGAGGGGAATTAGAAAAGGGTAAAGGGAGTCAACTATATGGTGACGGAAGGAGAGGTGACTCTGAGTGGTGAACATACAATGAAATACACAGGTAGTGACTTACAGAATTGTACACTTGAACCCTATACAATTTTATTAACCAATGTCACCCCATAAGTTTAATTTTATAAAAAAGGAAAATAAAGTCAGGGATGCTGTGAAGAAAAGAATGAATATACCAGGCCCGAGACTGCTGTTCTTAGAAAGGCATGCCTTAGGGTTGGCATCTGGGAACTTAAATTCAGAATGTTCCCACTGTTCCAATACTAATAAAAGTGGTTTTCTGTGCCAAGGTTGTATGTGAAAAAAATGTCATTTATGTTGTACACCTGCTTTCTTTTAAGGAGCCTAGAATTCCAATACGTGCTTTGTAATGGCGCCTGTGTGACCACCCCAATAAAAACCTTGGGTACTGAGAATCTAATGAGTTACTTTGATAGACAACACTTCACAAGTGTTATTACAACTTCTTGCTGGAGGAATTAAGCAAATCTGATGTGACACTCTAGGGAGGGGACTGATAAGCCTGCACCTGGTTTCCTTTGAACTTCTGCCCTACATTTCCTTTTTCTCTGAATCATTCTAGTGACCCAGCAAACCTGGGGCCGTCTTGAGGGCCCTTCGTGCAAATGAATTCTTATGTTACTATTATTTAAATCCAGTCTGAAATAACATAGGGAAAATCCCAGCAAATACCCCGCATGAGTGAAAAATATAAGAACAATAACATTTAAGGCATTAAACTAGGCAAAGTGACACATTTTATATGGACAAAAAAAGTACAATACACAATATCATTTTAATAGAACACAAATATTCAATACAAAACTTTGAAAAAAATCAATTGATTAAAAATACATAATTGTAGGAAACTAAAATATTTTTAGTTCTTGAAGATCACTTAAAAGTAAACCAGTATATAGAAGATATAGGTAATAAATAAAATTGAATAAAATATAAATATAGAAAAGGACTTCCAATTATGGCAGTGTGAAGAGATTTGTGATTCTTCTCTGCAATGGTAAGTATAAGCCTGTAGTCAAAGACAACCATTTCGGGGGAATAGAAATAGTCCAAAGGCATAAAACATTTAAGAAATGTGTAGTGTTGAAAAACTTCTAGAGCGTCAGGTAAGGACAAAGATGTCAGTGGCCTATTAAGCATAAGGCTGTTCACACCCCCACCATCACCACCAGCTTGGTTGGTAAGAATGGTTTTCCTAGTGGACAGCTGGTTCATGAAAACCAGCAGTGTTGTTGCTAGAGGGGGAAGGCTAGATGTGGACCAGTGGGGTAAAAACCTGTGACTTTGCCAGTTAAAAGTGGTGAAATTGATCAAAAAAGAGCAAGAAAACCCCAAAGCTTTGTAAGGTCAAGGTGTATTCCTGGCTGATGTGAGCGGCTGAACAGCATAAATTTAACAGGAGGATTCTAGAAAGTAGACAGCCATAAAGGGGCAGAAGTAAGCTCTCCATGAATTCCTGGCTAACTGGAAAACTACGTGAATGGGCGAGGAATACCTAAGAGAGTCTGCGGTGAAATGCTAAATCTAAAGCTTCCTTTCTTCAGAAAAACTCCCTGATTAATCCAACCATTTCTCAAACCCGTTCAGTACAGTTACTAACCTACGTACTCATAATCACAGAATCACATTTATAAATTGACAAAATTTATACCCTTACAAAATTTTAAGCAAACTTCTTAGTGAAAAATTTAGTTTTACTGAGTCATTAGAAATGGACTATTTCTAGACTCAAAGATCACAAGAATAATGGTATTTGTGGACTATTCGAATAAGAGTGGTTAGAAAAAGAAAATAAATGATATGGAAGCATAAGAATAATTTTAAAAATTTTAAATTTAAATAATATATAGCTATACTAATACCAGTGAATTTAAAATTTCACCTTGTGGCAGTCTGTATTAGGCATTGCTTTGACCTAGTACACCTTTTTTCCAATCACTTTAAACAACAGACTTCATAGATGAAGAAACAGTATCCCTCTATAGTATATTGCTATAGTTTAAGTTTTTGAAATTTAAAAGCCGTATCTCTAAGAGAAGTTATCTTAGTGTAAAATTACAAGTCAAATATTAACAAGCTTATTTTCACTTACCTGTAACTTTGGTTCCAATAACCAGGGGCAAAGGAATCTCATCTGGGAGATCTTTGAATTGTGTAAGATCTGCCACTTTCCTTTGTTGTAGGAGCCTTATTTTCTGCCGTTTCTGTTTTAATGCTGATCTCTCTTCCTCAAAAAATGCAGAAGAACATCTAGAATAAATTACAAAAATCATATATAACTATCATACACAAGAACTTCAAGTCACACCATCTATCTCATTGTTTGTCTTCATCTCATTCTTTTGAATTCTGTATTTAAAAATGGGTTCTTAGAAATCGTTTCCTTTCAAAGTTGCCTGTACATATTTTTAAAAACAAGGCCTTACAAGACTCAAAGATATGTAAGCAAGTCTAGATTATTCCTTCCAATAAAGCAGAAAGATCTGTTCACCATCCTTTGACAAAACTGCATCTGGATCACAAGTGTTCTCATAAGGATGAAGTGCAACTGTAATATTCTATTCAGAAGAACATGACATTTTCCCTGTCACCCAGTGAGCATGCTACTATAGGAATTAAAAAGATGAGACGTGCCACTGTGTAATCGTTTAATCATTCTTCCTACCTTTAAGTATAAATAGTGAATTTACTCTTATTTCTAGGATCTATCTTACTTTTATTTTCAAATTCTCTGATGAATCGAAGATATTTAAACATAGGTTTCATGCCACAAAACATATATCCATAAACTCATCACTATAGTCAAGATAACAGACATATAAAGACATCAATTATCCCCAAAAGTTTCCTTGTGCCTTTCCTACTTTGTATTCCTCTCACTTTTATACCCTCATTTCCCTAGCAATCACTAAGTTGCTCTCTGTCACCATCATTTCTATCTTCTAAAATTTTATATAAATGAAATCATCTAGTATGTACTCTTTTGTTAGACTTCTCTCATTCAGCATAGTTATTCTAAGATTCATTCATATTGCAAATATCAGTGGTTCAATCCTTTTTATGGGAGAACAATATTCTATTCAATAGCTATGTCACAATTTGTTTATCCATTCATCTGCTAGTGGATATTTAGGTTGTTTCCAGTTTGGGGCTATTACAAATACAACAAAGTTGCTATGAACATTTGTGTATGTGTTTTTGTATCTTATGCTTTAATTTCTTTGAAGTCAATATTTAGCAGTGGAATGCTTGGGTCATATGGGCAGTGTGTTTAATCTTTTAAAAACCAAAGAAGCCTAGTATCACAAAAGGAGGTGTACAGATGGCAAATAAGCATATGAAAAGATTCTCCACATCATATGTCATTAGGGAAATACAAATGAAACAACACACCTCTACACACCTATCAACCAACATCTGAAACAATGACAACACCAAATGCTGGCAAGGATGTGGAGCAATAGGAACTCTCATTCACTGCTGGTGGGAATGCAAAACGGTACAGCCACTTTGGAAGACAGTTTGGTGGTTTCTTACAAAACTAAACATACTCTTACCATATGATTTATCAATAATACTCCTTGGTATTTACCCAGATGAAGTGAAGACTTATGTGCACACTAAAATCTGCACATGGATGTTTATAGCAATTTTATTCATCATTGCCAAAACTTGGAAGCAACTGAGATGTCCTTCAGAGAGTGAATGGATAAACAAACCATGGTACATCCAGATAATGAAATATTACTCAGTGACAAGAATGTGCTATCAAGCCATGAAAAAACATGGAGTAACCTGAAATACATATTACTAAGTGAAAGAAGCCAAGTAGTTGCCAAGATTGGGTAAAGGAGGGAGGGATAAATAGGTGGAGTATGGAGGATTTTTAGGGCAGTAAAAATACTCTGTATGATATTATAATAGTGGACATATGTCATTATACATTTGTCAAAACGTACAATACTAGGAGTGAAGCCTAATGTAAAATATGGACTTTGGGTGATTACATGTTGATATAGATTCATCAATTGTCATAATTGTACACCACTGTGATGGTGGATGTTGATAATTGCGGAGGCTGTGTATGTGTGGGGGCAGGGGACATATGAGAAATCCTGTACCTTCCTTTCAATTTTGTTGTGAACCTAAAACTGTTCTACAAAAATTAAGCCCTAAAACAAAAAACGTGCCAGTTTTCAAAAGTGGTTGTACCATGTTATATTCCCATTAGCAGTGTATTAAGAGTTCCTGTTACCCCATATCCTCACCAATGCTTAATATGCTTAGTATTAAAAGATTTTAGTTATTTGAGGTGCTATATTTTAATCATTCTTCTATTAATGGACATTAAGTTGTTGTCAGTCTTGTCTTACTAAATAACTTTGTACCTGTCATTTCACCTATGTACAAGTATTTCTGTGATATAAATTTGTAGAATTACTAGGTCAAAGTATATTGAAATTTGATAGACATTACTAAATCATCCTCTATAGAAATTATACAAATTTAAATTCTCACTAACAAGAATGATCATTTCACCACACCACTGCCAACTTAAGTTGAGATACATTAAAAAATGTATCTCAGTATATTTCGATTTGCATTTCTCATTATGGGTAAGGCTGAACTCTTCATATATTTAGATCAGCCATTTCTTATTTCCTACAAACTGCCTCTTTATAATCATTTCTATTATGAGTTATTTTGTCTTTTTTTTTTGATAATTCATAGGAGTTCTTTACACATTAGAGAATTAATTCTTTGTGATAAAAGTTATAAATATTTCAACTGCCTTTCAACTTTGATTCTGGTCTTTTTTGGGGGAGCAATGCAAAATGCTTTCCCCCCCCCAGCGTTTTGAATAATATTCTTTTTTATTACATTTATTGGGGACATTGGTTAATACATTATATAAGTTTCAAGTGTGCCATTCTGTCATCTGTATATTACACTGTGTATATGCTCACCACCGAAAGTCTAATCTGTCACCACATATTCGGTCCCCTTTACCCTCTTCATCCTCCCCCCAACCTTCATCCCCCCTAGTAACCACCACACTATTGTCTGTATCTATGTGTGTGTTTGTTGCTTAATGTTCTTATTTTTAATGAAATCAAATTTATTGATATTTTCTTTTTTGGTTCCCAGCTTTGGGGCTCGTTAGACCTTTTCCAATTTAAGATTAAGAGAAACTCTCCTGTAGGTTCCGCTAGTAGTTTCACTGTTTCATTTTTAAAATATTTAAATCTCTGAATCTTTTCAAATCTTTCCTAGTATAACGTGTGAGGTTTGAAATCAACTTGTTTCTCTAGATTGCTAAACAGTAATCTCAATATTCATTAAATAAATAATTTAACCCTATTCTCCCCTATGTATTTGAGATGCAACCACTGTTATCCTGTACTAAATTCCCATAGAATTTAGTGATTCTATCTGGACTTTCTCTCCTTTTTTATTCATCCTTCTATTTATGTACCACTACCATATCGTTTTTATTATGATCACTTTATAATCCATTTTAATATCTGATCAATGTAGTCTCCTTTTACCACTTTGCTTCTTCAGAATTTTCCTGGATTTTCTTGCTTGATTTCTCCTTGTTTAAATGTGAATTTTAGAATTGGTTTATCTAGTTTAAAAAAAAGGCCTACTAATATTTTTATTGATTGATTTTAATTTATAGATTAATTTAGGATTTTGAGTTTTATCCAAGATCATGTATGTCTTTACATCTCCTCATCTGTATCCTACACGTTTCCTGTTAAGTTCCTTCCTGGTATTTTATCTCTCTTTTTTGTAAAGGACATTTTAAAAGTTTATTGTATCAATAATTTGTATTATACCAGGACTTCCTCAGAGAAAAGAAAAACTACAAACTTTCATTGAAAATAAAGATATTTAACTGTTAATTAGCCTTGATGAAGTAAAGGACTATAAGATTAAGCAATGTTATGTTAAGATAAACAAGGATAAATTAAAAATAGAAATTTAATGATACTCTTAAACAAACTACAGAATTATAACACAACACTAAAATAAATAGTGGCTAATATCTCATTCTGATGGACAATAATTAGAAATAGTGCAGCTCAATTAGCTTAAACACGTTATACCAAAAAAACCCCCAAAACTGCCTAAAGTAATTACCAAAGGCCATACATTACCAATATGAAAGACACTAACACATCAAATTTTAATTGTTCTTGTAAATGAGGGAAATATTAAAAACATCATTAGCAAGGTCACTATTAAATATGAGAAATAAAATGATTATCAGTTCAATTAAAATTTATCCTTGCATTTCATCACTATCTCCAGAAATCATTAAAACTGAATTCCATTTCTACTTGTTCATGTCACTTTATATTTCTAGGCCTTCCTTGACTTTTTCTCATTATCTAAAATCTTGTACATACTTTTATTAAACAGACAGACATACTATGAGAATTAATGATCAAATTCTTTAATACATTTCAAGATTCTACTCAAAAGTAATATAAAGTTTTGTGATGTGTTGGAAAGTAGGATAACACTGGAAAAGAAAAAGTCATTTCATATGAAAAGTAATTCTCAGAAAGTAATTAGATATTAAATAGATTCACTTGATTTTGTTTTGATATAAAGTAAAATATACACTTGTGAGAAGGCTTTTTTTCCTTTTTTGTGAGGAGACTCCTGAGGTGATAAAAATTTTCACAAAAGATAAGAATGTACGTACAACCTTATAGCTTCATTAAATATTTTTTAGTGCATTCTTAAATATTTTTGGAACACAATGGGCTACAATTATATATAACAAAATTATATTCAAAGTTTGTGATGTGAACAAATATGAGATTGCACATTTAATTATAAGATGTATAAGTATAAAAAGCCCTTATATTAAAGTTAGTTAACAGGATATATTTAATATATAATTAATTATTTTGAAAAGTTATGTGTTGGTACTTGTCCTTTAGAAGCTTAAAAAAAAATCAATGTAGTAACAATGCTACCAACTTACTGATTTTATTTTAAACAAAAACATTGTTTTACCTCCGTGGTTTTCCCATAAGCCGCCTGATTTTTCCCCATTCTACTCTTGTTAACTTTCTTGTTTTCAAATTAGGAAAAGATTCCTTTAGACATACACAGAAGTCATTATCACCTTCAAAGAGTGGTCTATAAGACAGAAATGGTATTTTAATGGTTAATATGTGTTACTTAAGACACATGAAATTCAAAACATACATTATTATTTTCAATATCAAACAAATGCCAAACTTTCACTTCTACTTGAAACACACACAATAGGTACACACATTCAAAGTGCTAAAACCAAACTAAATCCTTGGCATTTGTGAAACAATGTGTAAAAGTTACTCAGGCAATACTGTCTGTGCTTGAGGTGTCCAGGAGACACTGATTTTTGTTAAATCTCCGAAAGAAGTGTATCATCTGGGAGGCTATCCTGGCATTGGCATTTTATCTGGAGAGGATAGACAATGTTAGCTACGAAATATCTGCCATAAAGGTAATACCATCACCAAGGAGACCTCTTTGAGATTAAATCAGTTTTGGAAAACTGGAGGATTCTAGAAGGTCATATTAATTCTTAAGAATTCTAGAGGAACTCAGATCACACTAGGATACCCTGAGAATGCTCGTAAATCTATGGAAAATCTGTGGACAAAAATAAAACGATTTCATTCATGAGTTTGGGCAACCAGGAACCAGTCTAAGCAATGAATGATACCTGAATATCTTGGGCTTAAATATGAATGAATGTTCATGAGATTTACAAGCTTCAGAGTAGGCAATGGTTTGGAAAGCAGAGAAGGAAGGTGAAGATTAAGTGGCCAGCAAAGCAAGCAACAACAACTGGCATGGATTAGATTAAGATGGATTAGAAATCAGAATTTTTGCTCAGTAACTTCTGTTGTTGAATAATTGGATTTAACCCAAATCTCTTAATGTTCTATTTCAATATTTACATATAACTAAAATATGTAAATACTCTCCCCCAAAGAGAAAGACTACCCTAAAAATCTCATTGAATCAACTGTTTCTCTACTATTATACCAGCACTTAAAATTTCAAAATTTATAAAATAAGTCTTATTTATTGCAAAAATTGGTGCTTGGTTTTGGGGTACCTCTACTCCATAGTCTTTGTAAGTTATAATACAGAAATTATACTTTCATTTTATTTTTCACAAAAATGTATAACAACCCCTTTCCCAAAAGGAATGGGGAAGAAAAGCATGAGAAATGAAAATTGATTAAACCAGAATGAGGAATAAAAAAAGAAATTTAGAAAAAAAATAGGATTAAATTAAACTTAGAGAAAAGGCTGTATGTTTGAAAATGTGGGTGTAAGTAATATTTGTGATATGAGCCATGATACATACTTATCTATATTTGAGTAGAACCACTCATATATGCACCATTTATGTGCTTTGGGCAGCTTGAGTAGGTTACGTAACCGAAAACCAATCTTCTGTGAAGCTTTCTTGTCTGGTGTTGACATTGTTGCTGTAAATTTCTATACAATAAAAAGAGATTAACAACAGTTCCATTAAATAAAAATGCGCATCTATCACACTGAATATATTTGTAAAAAGATAAATTGTGATTAAATACTCAAAAAGATTCAACAACAAACAACATGGTATTTTTTGTTATTATTTAACAAATAAACATTCTGATTAATTCTGACAAAGTTAAAGCCTCCAGTTTCATAACATACTCTGGTGAGGAACATGAAATATTTTCCCCCACCATGTTTGTAAATCAATACAATTTCGATTAAGGTATGCAAGAAGAAGATACCTGTTAGAAATATTTTTAGAGTTCTTGGGCCAGAAAAAAACACACTAAGAACTCAGCTACTATTGAGAGAGTAAGAGAAAACATGCAAGCAAGCACTAGGCCCAGAAGGTTTCACCAGAGAATTCTGTATCAAACCAGAGCTCCAATGCTATTAAATGTTTCAAATCACTGAGGAAGTAAAAAAAAGGGTTTCTAACTATTTTTATAAAGACAACACAACACAGATAATAAAATCTGCCAAAGCATAATGAAATAAAAGCTCAGAAAACATCACTCATTCCTATGAATTTTTAAAATGCTTGAAAGATATTCTGTTTATAAATTGTAAGAACTAATATTTTTAAAATGTCCATATTAACCAAAACAATCAATCTAGAGATTCGATGCAATCTCTATTAAAATTCTAATTGTATTTTTCACAGAAAAATAGAACAAGCAATCCTAAAATAAGTATGGAACCACAAAAGATCTCAAATACTCAAAGCTGGAGGTATCACACCCCATGATTTCAAACTACATTACAAAACTACAGTAATATCAAAACAGTAGGATATTGGCACAAAAACAGATAGATCAAATGAATGGAAGAGAGAGCCCAAATATAAACCCACACATGTGGTCAATTAAGTAATGACAAAGGAGTCAAGAATATATAAGGCAGAAAGTAGTCTTTTCAAAAAATAGTTTTGGGAAAACTGGACAGACACATGGAAAAGAATGAAACTGGACCACTATCTTGTACCATTCATAAAAACTAACACAAAATGCATTAAAGATTTGATTGTAAAACCTGAAACCACAAAACTCCCAGAATAAAACATGGGCAGTAAGCTCCTTGACAATGGTCTAGGTGATGATTTTTTGGATTTGACATTGAAAAGCAAAGGTATCAAAAGCTAAAATTAACAAATAGGACTACATCAAACTAAAGAGCTCTGCACAGCAAAGGAAACGATCAACAAAATGAAAAAGCAACTTACAGAATGGGAGAAAACATTTCCAAATGTTTTCATATTATCTGAAAAGGAATTAATACCCAAAATAGATAAAGGACTTATACAACTCAACAGGAAAAACCAATCTGATTAAAAAATGAGCCAAGTATCTGAAGACATTTTTCCAAGACCCACAGGTACAAGAAAAAATGCTAATATTACTAAGCATCAGGGAAATGCAAATCAAAACCACAATGAGATATCACATCACGCCTACTGAAATGGCTATTATCAAAAAGACAAGAAATAAGAAGTGCTGGCGAGGATGTGAAGAAAAGGGGAACCCTTGTGCACTGCTGATGGGAATGTACACTGGTGCAGCCACTGTGGAAAACCGTATAAGAGTTTCTAAAAAATTAAAAATAGGACTACTATAGGATCCAGCAATTCCACTTCTGGGTATTTATCTGAAAGAAACAAAATCATATCTCAAAAAGATATCTGTATTCCCATGTTCACTGCAGCATTATTTTAATAGCCAAGACATGGAAGCAACCTAAGTCTCTATCAATGGATGAAAGAATAAAGATAGTGTGGTGTATACACATACAATGGTTTATTATTTAACTATAAAAAAAGAATAAAATCTTAGCTATTTGCAACAACGCGGATAAACCTTATTGCTAAGTGAAATAAATCAGACAAAGAAAGACAAACTGTTATAATCTCACTAATATATGTAATCTAAAATTAAAAAACAAACAAACCCCAAAACCAAACTTCATAGGTACAGAGAACATATTGGTGGTTGCTATTGGCAGGAGGTGGATGGCAAAATGGGTCAAAATGTAGAAAATTCCACTTACAAAATAAATAAGTCATGGAGATGTAATATACAGCATGATTATTATAGTTAATAATACTGTACTGTATATTTAAAAGTTATTCAGATTTTAAAAGTTTTGTTATAAGAAAAAAAAATTTTGAAACTGTTGACAGATGTTACCTAGACTTACTGTAGTGATTATTTTGCAATATATACAAATATGAAATCATTACATTGTATACTTGAAAGCAATACAAAATATCTCAATTGAAAAAAAGCTTTTTCTAAAAAAGAATGTTACCAGATAAATACCAGAAGAACATCAACACAACATAATCAAGTGGAATTGACGTCAAAAACGCAAGGATGGTCCAATATTAAAAAACTGTTGATGTAACTCACCATTATCAATACATCAAAGCAATAAAAATCATATGATCACCTTCACTGATGCTATAGACATCTGATAAAATTCACTATGCATTAAAACAACTCAATGCAATAGAAATAGAGGGAAAAACTGAAAAAACACAATATGCCAAAAGTTAAATGATATGGCTAAAGTAATACTTGGAGGGAAGTTTAATTTATAGGATAAATGCCTATATTAAAAAAGAATAAAGATCACAAATAAATAACCTATTCTTCCACTTTAAGATAACTAGGCAAAAAAAGGCAAAGAAAACCCAAAGTAAGCAGAAGGAAAAAAATAATAAAGATTAGAGCAGAAATATATGAAATAGAAAACAGAACAATAATAGAGAAAAATCAATGGAATCAAAAGTTCTTTGAAAAGGTCAACAAAACTGACAAATCTTTAGTTAGAACATAAATATCAATGGGGGATACTTTCTTAATCTATAGAACACTTTTCTCCCTATTCTAACCCAAAAGTCAGCATTGTATTCAATGATAAAATAATAAAAACATTCTCATCAAAGTGATAAATATGACAAAGATGTTGACTACCACCTCTAATTTCTTAATGTTGTTTTGATGGTTTTAGCCAATTAGATAAGAGGAATAAAACTGCAAGGAGACAAAACTATCTTTGTTTGCAGGTGATATGACTGCCCCATAAAACTCAAGAAAGTCGACTATAAGCATTACAAATAATAAGATAATTTAATAAAATGGGTGAATATAAAGTTGATATACAAAAATCAGTATCTTAAAAAAATCAATCTTTTCTATATTTAATAAGAACTGATTAAACAATAATACAGAAGAAATATCCTGTTTATGACAGCAAAAATGACAAGAACAAAGTATTAAATACCTAGGAATACACTTAAGAAATGCGAAAAGACTGACATGGAAAAAAATGTTTCTGTCTACAGAGGGGCATTAAGGCCTGAATAAGTGAAATTACAACCAGTCCTTGGATAGGTAGTCTCAATGTTACATATGTCAAATCCCATAAATCAATTTATAATATTAGTGCAATATCAATAAAACTTCCATTAAGATTTTTTTCCTTAGGCTGAATCTAAAGTTTATATGGAAAAATGTGCAAGAACACTTAGGAAAATCTAAAAAAAGAACAATTAATAATGTCTTACCAGACATTAATGTACAATATAAAGCCGCATTAAAACAATCTGACACTAGTACAACAGAGACATAGAGGATACAAAAAGACAGAAAATCTAGAAATAATCCCAAATATATACAGGATTTTAGTTTAAGATGTAGGCAGCATTTTAAATCAATATATAAATGATGGATTACTCAATACATGTTACCAGGACAACTAGTAGTCCTCTGGGAAAAAAATAGGTTGCAGTCTTACCTCATTCCTTACTAACAAAAAAATTCAGATGGATTAAAATTTTAAACATTAAAAAAGAAAAATAATAAATATGACAAAATTCCAAAACTATAAATTTTAGATTAGGGATGGTCTTTCTGAGCATAAACTCAAGAACTCATAAAGAGAAAAGATACTTATATTTGACTCTTAAAACCTTTTTCAATCCTGCATGGTGAAAAATGCAGAAACAAAGTCAGAAGACAATCTACAAACTCTGAAAAAAAGTACAACCAATATAAACAGCCAAAGGCTAATAGTCTTAACACATACAAAATTCTTACAAGCTAATAAGAAAATAACCACAATCTAATAGAAAATAGGAAATATACATAACAGTTTAGAGGAAAGGAAAAAAACAATTTTTAAACATATATGAAAAGTATCTCAACATCACTCATAGATGAAATGCCAACTAAACAAATGAGATGCTACTATTAGATTAGAAAATTTTGGATGTTTAATTATATACTGAGTTGGCAAGCATTTGAAAAAATTGGCACTACAGCAGAAAGTATAAACCAGTATAATATCCTAGGAGAATAATTTGGCATCACTTAAACATTTTTAAATGTGCATATCCTATGATTCAGCAATTCCACATTTTAGGCATGCCTGGGATTCATTACAACATTGTTTGTAATAGTAAAAACTTGGAAACCACTTAAATACCCATAAATAAGACAATTTTTAAATAAATTATGGTATCATAAAATTGAATACTATATAACAGTAAAAAAAAATGAAATATTGAAGCCAGAATTTCCTTCTTTCTTTTTTTCTGCCTCTCCTCTCCTCTCCCCTCCCCTTCCCTTCCTTTTCAACCAGTTAGCCAGCTAAATCAATCAGCATGACCAGATCTCAAAAAGACTTTTCAGTGAAAAAAATAAATTACAGAATTATATATACTACAATATCATGAAAATGATTCTATAAATGTAATGTTTAAACTATATGTATTAAATAATATCAAATATTTTCTATAAATATGTAGCCTTAGAAGTGTTAAAAAAGGTCAAAAAGAATCATCAAGCTAATCACAGTGGTTATCAGTGGATGAGGGAAGTAGATCTAGAGGGTAAGGTATAGGTTAAATTAATTTATTTTATTATAAACTTTTTATTTTGGAAAAATTGTAGATTTACAGAAAAGTTGTAAAGATAGTATAAAGTTCCTATATGCCCTTCACTTAGCTTTCCCAATGTTAACATCTTATATAACCATGGTTTATCAAACCCAAGAAAGTAACATTAGCACAATACTATAAACTGCAGATTTTATTTGAATTTCTCCAGTTTTTCCACTAATGCCCTTTTTCTGTACCAGAATCCAGTTCAAGATATCACACTGTACTTAAAAAGTTAACTTTTTAATGTAAAAAATTTTTTTGTATACTGGGAGTTGTTAAGCATAAACACAAACTATTATAAAATATTATCAGAAAAAGTGCTTTTTTTCTTTCCATTGAGTTATTTACCAGATTTTTTAATGAGGTATTTGTAGTTCACTGGATATAAAACGGTATTAAAGATCCTTTGTTAAGCATGAGGAAATATATTCAAATTGTTAGTGGAAACATAAATTATTACAACTTTTATGAATAGGCTTTTTGGTAGTATATTCAAAAGTTTAAATTTTATTATTGTAGCAATTACACGTGTAAGGGTTTATTCAAACCATGGAAAATGGAAAGTGAATGCTACTGGGTACAGGGTTTCTTTTGGAGTGATGAAAACATTCTAAAATTGGTTGTGGTGATAGTTGCTCAACTGTGCATATATTAAAACCACTGAATTGTGAACTTTAAATAGGTGAATGGTATGACATGTGAATTATATCTCAATAAAGTTGTTAAAACAAACAAACAAACAGAAGCAGGGCTCTGGAGAAAGGAAGCCTGCCATTTTAGTACCAGCCTTCACTTCCTAGCAAGACACTTCTCTGTTTTCTCATCTGAAAAATGGAAAATAACATAATAGTAACCTATTATCATCGGCATTGCTGAAGACTAAATCAAAGCAATATGTATGAAGTGCTTGGAACAGGATGTACTATGTACTAAAAACTCAATGGAAGTTGATTTTTGCTCATTTTTCAGCTCTACACTGCGGTTTAAAGAAACACATAGAATACAACAGATTTAGGGGATGTGACTAGGAGAGTAAGGGAGCAAGCCATGCCATGTAAATAAATACTGAAAGAACAAGGCATGTTAAGTCAAGAAAAGAGAAAACTCAGAAGTCATCTCATATTATGTTTGTCTTATGTTTGCTCTGTATTGCTCAGAAGTAGAAAGGACTTTGTAAAATAGTCCTAGAAAGAATGAGGTGCCTAGGGAGGAAGGTAGAGATCAGAGCTGGGGCAGGATGGTTTTATAGTCATAAAGACCAGGGTTTTCTGTATGCTTAAAAATTTTCCTAATAAATAGGAGGGGAAAAAGAACTTTAAAAAAATCCACATTTGGAAATTTAAAAAATCTAAACAGTCATTCAAATTATCCTAATAACATAGCTCTTCTAAAGTCAATGCAAGAAATAGTTATTTAACTATTTCTGATATTCATTCAACTCTGTATGCAACACCTACCAAGTCAAGCAATGCATGTTATTATGTTTCCAGTTTTTAAAATTGAATTTTAGATGCTTATGTACATTTGTCCTTGATGTTAAAAAAAAGTTCAAAATACCTTTTTGTTCATTTTATAGAACATGAACATATTTTACTATTTGAAATTATCATAAAGATATGTAAGAGCTTTTTGGGTTTAAAAAAATTTTTTTTCAGTAGGGTATACTGCTGGTCATAATTTGGTGCCTAATCCTTCCTTGGTTGAGAAAATCCCGACTATGGCCCATTGTACTAGAAAATCTCTTAACACTTTTGAAAAAAATGAAAGGAAAATAGGAAATAACTATCAAAAATTTGATGAGAAGAATTACATTATTCTTAAAGTTAATATTTCTATATCAATTTTCATTCATTCCTTTGATTCTTATATGTCCACTATTACTTTAAAAAGATGCCAAAAATGAAAAAGGAGATATGATTTCATGCTACATATTTTCCTCTTCTGGATAAAGGAGTCTTCAACATCCTTCCCTCAGTGATAAAGTAGAGTTCTCCTCTCAGTCTCATGCGAAACTCCAAACTCATTCCATATTGCCCAATTCATTTACTTAATGTCTGCTGTGTCCATGCTTTAAAAAAGTGTGCATCTGTAAGACCAAGGACTGGCTTTCTACTTTGGTTTAAAGTCCATCAATAAAGTCTATAGCCATGCCATCCTGAACGTGCCTCACTTTGTCTGATCTTGAAAGTTAAGCAGGATTGGGCCTGGTGAGTACTTGGATGGGAGACTACCTAGAAATGGCAGATGCTATAGGCATAAATAAAAATAAAATAAAGTCCGTCAATAAAATAATGGCCTTTTCTAGGTATGTAAAATAGGAGCTGAGTTGGAGCACTGATTTAAAGAACTTGTTATTCAAAATGTAACAGAATAAATATGAACTGTATTATTCTGAGCAATTGCTCACTTCCTACCACATGAAAACAAAATTTCAGTGCACACATACCTGGGGAACCATTGCAACCCTCTGGTTTCTTTTAGGTGACCTTGTATTTATTTGTCTGTCATCTTCATCAGAAAAGAGTCGACTTCGTTTTGAATTTCTAAAAGGCTATGAGAGAAAATTTTATTTAATGAAAAGGCTGAACAATTCCCACCTTTGTTCCAAAATATAATTCTATATTTGGAATAATCCAGCTAACTCTGGATTATCAAAAGTATAGAAGTATGGGTATACAAAGTACACAAAGTCAAATATAAATAATTGTATATTTAGAAAGTAGTAAGATACATATTTATGCAATCTGTTTACAAACAAAACACCTAGCTGATGATTAACTAGAATCCAGGTCTCCTTAGTACACTGGCAGCCTGGAATGGTGAAGATAGAAAAATAAGTTCTGGAAATTCCAGTTCTCATTATGTTAATGTTTGCGTTAGTACCAATTGGGTGTAATAGCATGATGCATCTGCTGCGTAGAGCTGGGCTGGGACAAAGTTACTAAATCACTGTAGATAGTAAATCTAAATCTATATAATATTACACCATGTCTGCTCTCAAAAATTGTTAAGTGAATGTACATTTGTAAATAAAAATACGATACCTTTAACAGATACTTGATAAATATGTAGAGAACTAAATAATTTTTAAGTACCCAAAAAACTTCATACCCTTAACAGTCTCTAATATGAAAATTTTTACAGTCCATTCTAGATTCAGAGGCTTCATTCATAGAGCACAGAAATAATATCCTAATAGTACCCACATCCTTTCTCAAGTCCTTTCTCCATCATTCAAGACAGAGCTTCATGCCTAGTTGGAAGGGAGGTGGGTGCAGAGGGAGGACTAGCCACATATGGGCAGCATCCAATTGGTTTAAGGCTATGGATCCCTGAAGTTAAACCCACTGAGATTCTCAACATTCCATAGCCCTGACAGGAAGTCCCTTCCCCTGACAGAGGATGAAGAGAATGATAGTGATAGAATGGATATAGTGTAAGAAGTCCTGAACTTGCATTGTGGCCAGCTATCCAGACCACTGCTGTTTATCTCAGGTCCAAGTTTGTTTCATGACTGACCCCTAAAACTTCCTTGCTACCTGGTTGGGCAGGGGAGGAGCAGAGGCCCCCAAATCATTTGTTATGCTAACTATAAGTTCATCTCTACTTCTCACCCCTAAATGCACTTACACTTGACCTATAAAAGATTTTAAAACCTTACCACACAAGATCTTTCAACATCTTACCATTCATTTATATATGTTTTTGCAGAGAATAAGAGCTTTGTAAAATTTTTTACATTCTAAAAAAATATGATTTGGTGGTCACTTCAGCAGCACGTACACTAAAAAATATGATTTGGGGGTGTTGGAGGTTTTTTGTCTTTGCCTATTTAAAGAAACTACAATTACTTAACAAATGCTTAATGATGACCAGATTATCACAGGCTACAAATCATTTATCTAAATACGATCAAATATTGCTAAATGACATGTGAAGACTAAAATGCTTGGAGTTGGGGAAAAACCCTGGAAATTTTTGTATTGTCCTATAAGAATTTGCATGTGACAATACAGACAATTTAGCTATCATATTCTAAAGTGTAAGAAAAACTAATTCCTTACCATTTCCACAGCAGAGCCTGTATTCCTGCCTTTCCAAACAGGTGTTTTTTGTAAAGAACTGAACTTTTCATTCCATGTGTTAGATAAGCTTCCCTCTGTAATAAATAATTATTACTAATAAGATTTAAGTTGAAGTCAAAAGATTTCATACTGTGAACATTGCCTTTTTAATAACAGCAATATCTGAAATATTACCAATATGAAAAAAATACATTGACCATAATTTTTTCAAACTTTCTAAATAATTTGACAAAGCAATGCATCTTGAAAGTATTAAATTTTCTTATTAAAACATGCATGGCTTCTTTATTTTGGTTTTTTAATAATTCCTCTAATTTGCCAAGAATTACCCCATAAGTATCGCTCAATTGAAAGAAGGGCAATGAAAAAAGCTCCTTCTAATCCTGTCTTTAGAGCGTATTTCTAAATGTTTTCTGCTTCAATATATGAAACTCTTGATATCTAAAAATGAAATGTGTCGCATTTCTGTTTTCCTTAATTCAAAGAAATATCTTCAGAGTTGTATGCAAAAGAAAGGATTCAATCAATTAGATATATTATGAAAATAAAGGGTGAGTTTAATTTTTATAAAAAGAATATGTTTATATACAGAATGAGACATAGAAAACTGGGATGAATATACCCAACATAGTTATTTTCGTTTCCTTCTATTTGCTTATCAGCATTTTATAATTTTTTTCTATAGAAAATTTATATATTTTTTTAAATAGAAAAATTATTCTAATATTGGAAAAAAACAACAAAAGTTTCAGATATATATTTTAATACATACAAAAGAAAAGAGATGGGATG
The DNA here is from genome assembly GCA_004027375.1 of Macroglossus sobrinus. Classification (NCBI taxonomy): domain Eukaryota; kingdom Metazoa; phylum Chordata; class Mammalia; order Chiroptera; family Pteropodidae; genus Macroglossus; species Macroglossus sobrinus. The sequence goes on from PVKZ01002345.1 coordinate 115,141, forward strand.
GGGTTTATCTTGGTAGGTAAAGAAATTAGAATAATTCTGGAAGATAAGTGTTCTCAAGCCAGAAGAATTTAATTTGGTAAATCACCAATCCAAAGCACGACACAGCAGTTTTAAAAACTAGAAATACTAATGAACCCTTGAGAATATCTAGCTTCATTCCAAATTTACTTACCCAGTAGAATCTTGCTCAAAAGGTAAAATTTCAAAATATATTATATTAAGAGTGTTGGTCTAATGTACTTATAGAAAGGGATAACAAGACCAAAGAACATATCTAACTTTTTTCTCAGAAAAAGAAAATTACTATTATTCTTTTATTTTAAAAGACTTGCATTCTTTTTTAGAAAGCAGGATTCACAAAAAATAAACTATTATGAAAAACTACAGCTTAGCACAATTGTTTAATAAATGCTTTAAATCTACTAAGATCTGTGTGGAATATTATAGTTAGAAAGTTCTTTAATCAGTAATTCTAGGAGGAAATTTTCTTAATAATTTCTAACAGCCAAGGACCAATTCTCCTATAACAGCATATGAATTTAAAATGATCATCCATAAAAATCAATAATGAATCATAACATAGAAAAAAAAGAAACACTATATCTAAATTACTTTCATTAATTAAATTTCTAGTTTATGTCATACCTAAATGATCATGCTATGATTCTTACCTTTTAAACTGACAAGGGCTTTTGCAGAAGAGCCTGCAATTAAAACAAATAATATTATTGGATTACCAAAGTGAAAGAAAAAAAGCTTGGTTTAGGAGTAGAAGTGATTCATTTAGTTTTAGCAATGTTGAGTTTGAAATGGTGGTGGGATGTGCAATTAGAAATAACTAGAAGACAATTCAAGCTATAGACAGGAACTCAGATAAGGTAAAGAACTGGAGGAAGACATCTGGGAGTCTTATTGAAGTTGTGAGAACTGGACATATTTCCAAGAGAAAAAAATGTAGAGAAGAAAGAAGAGTAGGGAAAGAATTTTGGATCCTCATCCAGAAGTGCGCTGGTGCTGGAGAAGGAAAAGAGAAAGGGAGCTGATATTTACTGAGGCCAAGATCAGAAGTGGCAATAGAGTGAAGACAACAGCAAATGGAAATGATTCAGGGACTGTCAGAGAAGTCAGTAAGTTCCTGGGAGGTCCAGAAGGCAGGTATGTGCAACACTTAACATCAAGCTGCAAAAGGGAGTTCAGAACAGCCAAGCGGGGCTTGCAGAAAGGTAGAGGGGTTCACTGCCTAAAACAAACGTTAGCGTATATTAGAATAACCAGGAAGTTCCTCATACACACAGAATCTATACAATTAATAAAGGCCCTCGGGGGATTCTGTTGCAGGTAACCCTCAGGCTCACTTTGAGGAACACTAGGTTACTACTGTGAATAAAAGAAAGGGGTCCATAGGTGAGGGGAAGTAGGAAGATCAACAGAAAAAGACATTTTTATAAGAAAGGGAGAGTGCTAAATTGAAAATCTCTGAATTGTATATGTATATTGTAAGGAAGTCCAAGTCATTTGAAAAATAAAGGAAGCTCTCTCTCACTTGTATGTTGCACCTGGGGAAAAAAAAAAACTTAGATAAAGAGAATAGATTGGTGGGGTGCCAGAGGTGGGGGAGGGATAAACAGGTGAAAAGGTATAAACTTCCAATTATAAGACAAATATGTCCAGAAGTTGTTCATGACTATTGTTAACAATAATGTATTAAACATCTGAAAGTTGCTAAAACAGTAGATCTTAAAAAGTTCTCATCACAAGAAAAAAATTATAAGTATGTGTGATGGGTATTAGATAGATTTATTGTGGTAATAATTTTGCAGTATATACATATATCAAATCATTATGTCATATACCTGAAACTAATACAATGTTATATGTCAATTATATCTCGAGTTAAAAAAAAATTAACATGAAAAAAAATACCCGTTCTATGCTCCAACGTAGTAATTGTTCATAAAAGATGGGCAAATCTCCTTCTTTAAAATTTAAAAAACTGTTGAGAATACTTTTCTTTTACTACAGTCAAATATTATTTATCATTCCTCATTTTCAAATGTTTTATTTCATAACCAGTTACTTCTCACCTCAGTTACTGCGACATCCATTTATGTTTAAATTTAATCTAAGAGCAGGCAATAGTGAAGTTATTTGAAAGGCTGGTCAGTTACTTGCATTGAGAAAAAGACAAATTTTTAAATGGCATGTTCTAAATGTATGTAAACATCTTTAAGGAGCCAGTCTATTACGACATCACACAAAACATAAAAATTAATGAATAAAGGATGACCTCAGGGGATAAAGAAGAATATGAACTTAATAAAAAAATCAGTGAAGATAAATTCTCCTTGGTGTTTAATAAAAGCAGCAATGATTTACAACTCATATAAATGGAGAACAAACTTTAAATGAGAAGCAACAGATAAAGTATTGCAATTCTGGCTATGAAACATTTTTACACAACTGAGATACTTAAACCTCAATTGATTTTTCTGCCACAGGGCAGTATGAGTGCCTTACGGAATAGATAACCTATCAACATCAAAGCCACTCTTGCTTTCACTCTAACCTCTTGCCTAGATGTGGAGAATGGTTAACAGGACACCTTAGGAGCTTCTGTATTGTAAGTGAAGTTAAATGACCATAGACAGTAAATTTGTGGGGAGAGAAGTTCAGGGAGAGATGCTGTAAAGCCTTGCTAAAAAACCTCAAACAATGCAACACAATTGGCAAACAGCAGTAGTAGACAGGCACACATCCACGCAGCTACCATGAGAAGTATGGTTCATTTGAAGAAAAGTAGTAACCATTTATTCACTCAGTGAGTATGCATAAAGTGCTGACTGCATCCCAGTCCCTGCACTAGGCACTGGGGATAGGTTGGCAGCAAAATAGCCAATGTTCCTGCTTTCATGGAATGACATTCTAGTGAAGGGGGAGAGACACACAGACACATCAAGTGATGATAAGCACTACCTGAACAAACTAATGCAGGATAATAAGGAGAGGGAATGTGGGTAGGGGTTGGTAAAGGGAAGCCTATTTTTCTGTAAGGTGTTCGTGATCAGCTTTACGAAAGGTGATATCTGAGCAGAGATCTGAAGGTAGAGGTGTGAGCTGCAGATTAAGACTAGCTGTGTTTGAATCTTGGTTCTGCCATGTTCTTGCTGTGTTATCTCAAGCAAATTACTTAATTTCTCTACGCTGCTAGTTCTTCATTTATAAAACGGGGATAAATGAGTTAATTTATGTAAAAGTGCTTAAAGAACAATGCCCATAGCACATGGCTAATTTTTATATTGTGTTGTCAGCATTATGTTGATCAATTAAAAAAACCATTAAATTAAGAACATGGATTTTACAGGCATGTGAACTTGATTAAATTAGAATCCTGCTCTAACTGGTTATGTTCATTCATTCCTTCAACATATATTCACTAAGTGCCTGACATAGCACTATTCTAGGGGCTGTGTTACCTGATGGAAAAGATAAGCAAAGTCTCTGCTCTTAGGGAGCTTGCACTCTAGTGAGGGAGACCATGATAAGCAAGAGCATAAAATGATAACTACACTCCTGGAAGTTGTTATAAAGGAAATAAACAAGGTGATCTCAGTTTGGGGGAGTTACTTTACACAGGGAAGTTAGGAAAGGCTTCTCTTGATGAAGTAACATCTGAAAGGAACTAGCCAAGAGAGAGCAGGAGGTCAAAGCAATGAATCTGGACAGAAAAACAATCAGTAAAAAAGCCCTGAGGTAGAAAGGTTAGCATAGTCGAAGAATAGAATGGGGGGATGGCTGGGGGGAAGGGTATTGTGCTTGGGGAGCAGCTAGCAAGAGATGGGAGGTATGAAAATGCTCAGAGAAGCCAGATGTTAAGCATGGCACTGGAATGCAAGCATGAAGAAAACAGAAACGTACCTTCCATAGTGCATTAGTGCATCTTCTAACCAAAGCTAACCAAACACACGAAGGAAAGTAAAGCTGCAACTGTGACAGCTGCCAATAAGAAGTTACATAGTGGTATGAAAAGATTCAATAAGAAGTAATCTTTGTCAAGGAGGACAGAAAATAGCTCTCTGAAGAAGCTTAAAATGTGATCTAAAGGATAAGCAGAAAGTGAGGGCCAAGAAGAACGTTCCAGGTAGAGAGAAGAGCAGGTGCAAAGGCCCTGCAAAAAAAAAAAAAAAAAATGCCTAGTGAGTGTAAGGAATGAAAAAGGTCCAATTTAGCACCTAAGGGATAGACTGAGAGGAAGAGTGGTATAAAATGAAGCTGGAGAGGTGGGGAGTGGCCAGACAATGAAGGGTCTTCCAGCTGCTAAAGCATTTTAAACAGCAGGATGACATATACATTTTGAAAGGATCTCTCTAGCTGTGTGTAGGTGGAGGTAGGGGTGGGGATGGGGTAAGGTCAGTGGATTGAGAGGCTGAAGATTAATTAGTGCAAGGTAGAGGTGCTACCAGCTTGGACTAGGGTGGTGGTGAGAAGTAGGTAGAATTTTTTTTTTTAAAGGTAAAAGTTACAAGACTTAGAGACTAAGGCTTAAATATGGAAAGCAAAATAAAAAGGGAGAACTCCCAAAGATAACCTCTAGGTTTCAGCTGAATGCACAGTGAAGCCATTCATTAAGACGGGAACCACTGGAAGTATCTCTGTCCTGGGGTGGAATTATTAGGTAGATCTTGAACCGATGAAGTTTGAGAGGCCTCAGGCATCTAAGAGGAGATGTGAAATAGGCAAGAGACATCAAGAACAGGAGCTCAGAGGAAAGATCTGGGCTGAAGATAGCCTCAGTTTCCTCATATACAAAATCACACTAATAAGAGTACTTACCTCTATTGAAATGAAGATTAAATTGGCAAATGTCTATAGTATGTTTCATACAGCAGTTGGTTTTTATAATAAGACTCAATAAATGGTAGCTTTTATTTTGGATAATGTTATACTGGCTATTGTCTAATTTATTAGCTAGCCACTTTGGCTAAAACTGGCAAAGTAACATACTGCTATTTCTAGTATCAAACTGAAATCACTTTCCCTTTTCAAGACTCTGCTCCAGTTTCATTAACGATGCTTCTTATTCTACATTCAGTTCCATATAAATCAAGTATGTATATCTGCTCTGTGGCACTTTGTGACAAACCAGGTAAGGTAATCCCTGCTTTTAACAAGCTGTGATCTAGCTAAACAAGACATATAACACACAAACACACATGCAGGGCCTCAAACACCCCAATGTACCAGAGATGTCACAAAGTAATATAAATGTTAGTTTAAGAGTGTAGCTGGAATTTGAACCCAAGTATGAGTCTCAAGTCCACAAAGATGCATAGTAAGTATTCGATAAATGTTTAATGATGATGAGCAAATGTTCCAAATGACAGCTGTAAGAAAGCCAGCTGTAAAACACCTCTCATTTCAACAGAATGATTACAGTAACCAAAATAACAGCTCTAGTGGTCGTGACTCCTAAGAAGTGATAAAATATCTTTATGATTAAGGTAGCAAGGATTTTCAGATGACAAGCACACTGTGCTGTGCCTAGTAGGCCCGCCCTTATTTGGGAGCATCCTAAACCACAATCAATCATATTCTCCGAATGAAAAACACTAAAATTCCCAGGTAGTCTGCAGTGTGCCCTGTCCAATACAGTAGCCACTAGCTACATGTAACTATTTAAGTTTAAATGAATGAAAATTAAATAAAATTGAAATTCAGTTCCTCAGTCACCATAGCCACATCTGAAGAGTTCCACAGCCACATGTGGCTACTGGCTTCCGTGTTGGATGTGGCAAAATAGAACATTTCCATCACTGAGAAAGTTCTATTGGAACTTAGCCCTGGTCTGGAGCAAATTTAAACTGCAAACTCTTTTAATAGAACTTTTCACCAGTCTGGCAACTTGAACTTTTATTTTAATTTTATAACACATTAAGAGTATATGACCCCAGAAAGAAAACAGAATTGGCTTTCATTTTGAAACTATTTGCTTCTTGCAAATTTAATAACTGATAGATTTAACAGTGACTGACCCTTTTGTTTGTTATTGTAAAACTCTCAGAAGTAATATAATTACATAAACTGAATGAAGTGAGTGTGGATCAGGACCTCTGTAACGAAAACATTTACCTTTTAATATACTTTATACAATATTGTAAATTACGGTACTAAGTTCTATAGTGCTTAAAACTACGGAATGAGTGCTTTTACTTGCTAAACACAAGTGAGCACACATGTCTGAGATGGCAGGGTGCGTAAACACGGTTAAGGGAAGCAGTGCACTGGGGTGAGTGTCAGCAAGGGCACTGTATGTGCATGCTGTGACAGTCACATCCATGGATAAAGGTACCCCATGATTCTTAAGACACATTCGCACAGAAGGACGTTGGTGGGGTAGGGGCCACCTGAACACTTGTGTACCCAGTGTGGATTATCTCTGGAAAGGTCCACAGCCACCTGTGGTCCCATGGGAAGGGGCCAGCCCTCTGACACGGAAACAGTTCCAGGGGTGGACACACGGGGGGGGGGGGTGACAGTGAAGATCCCAAGTGCCTGTAGAGGCAGAAACTGTGACAGGACAAGATCAGAGGCTGGGCCAGACAGGGGCTGTGACCACCCCTCCCCAGCCCGAGCCCTCCCCGACCCCGGGGCAGGCGAGTTACATAACCCCGCCGGGCGTCGCTCCGCGCCGGGCGCGCGGTGCAGCCGGCCAGGGCAGTCCCCGCGGCCGGGGGCCCGTCCTCTCCCGCCCCGGCCGGGGGCGCGGATCGGGCCAGGGCCGCAGCCAGCGCCTCCGGCCCGCACAGGTTGGGCCCCCGGGCTTTCGGTTTCCGGCCCTGGCGCTCCCACAACCCCAGAAACCCACACAGACACCATAACAAAGGCGGCGACGCGGCGGCAACACCGGGCTGGGAGGACTGGGGGACCACGGTGGGGCTGGCAGTCAGCCCACTTGCCGTGCGGTGGGCAGGGCCGCCCGTCCCGGCCAGGGCCGCCCAGGGGCAGGCGGCCGGCGGGGAGGGGAAGGTGCTTGGAGGTGCTACTCACTCTCGTCAGGCAACTGGTCGAGCTCCGCCATCTTGAACGAGCCGCGCCGCTTTTTCAAAGGCTGCCCGCCGCGGTGCATTGTGGGGCGGAGACTGTCTTTGCGAGGGAGGTTCGAATGCGGAGCTCGCTGCCCCGCGGCACCGCGCCGCGCCCGCCGCGGCCGGCTGAGGCGGGCTGAGGCGGGCCGGGCCCCGCCGGCGCCCGCCGGGGGCGGGGCGGGCAGGGGGGCGCTCCGCGGGGCCGCGCCGCGCCCCGCCGCCCCCGGCCCGGCCGGAGGGAGGAGGCGGGGAGGCCGCGCCGAGAGGCCCCGCGCGCACCGCCCCTGCCCGGGCCCGGCGCCGGCGCGCGCGGGGAGCCGCGCGAGCTCCCGCGTCCCGCCCGCCCTGCGCCCGGCCCGCGCCGCCCGCCCCCTCTGGGGCTCGCTCCCGGCGCGCGGCCCGCGGCCCGCGCTGCAGCTGCGGGAACTGCAGGCTGTTTGTTCCGCGTGGGGAAAGGGAGGGAAGGTGGGAGGGAGGCCCGGGCGGGCCGAGGCGGGCCGGCGAGGCGGCACCTGTGGGCCCGGCGCGGGGAAAGAAGCCCTTGGCGGCGGGTCGCGTTGCTCCGAGGGGGGCTGTACTCGAAGTCGATTTTTCACGGCGCCCCAAACCCTCGTTTCTCCGGCGTCGCCATCCTCTTCCCTTCTTCGGAAAGCCCAGGGAGGGAGCGGGGAGGAGGGCTCAGGCCGCAGCCCCACCGCTTGTACGTCCAGGACTCGGGGTTCCGGTCCAGGTCACCCTCCTGCCCAGGGTCGGAACCGGCGCTGCGTGGAGTCTGGAAGAGAGACCTTGAGAGGTCACGAAGTTAGTCATTTAGGTCGGCAGCTCAAGAACTGTTCTGCTCAGCTCTTCTATCCATTGGGCACTAGACCGTGTAGTGAGCTGGGAGATAATTACCAAACCAGTAACAGGAGGTTTGGTGAAGATATAGTCAAAAATCAGCAGTGACATCACAAGATGATAAAGTACCCTGATCAAAATGTTGTGAGCACACTGAGAATTCATCCAGGTTTCAGAGAAGCCGGGCCGCATTCCTGTCTGTCGCACTGTCCAGTAATAAACAAATCACTGTTGCTTTTCAACAGTTCATTAAGCAAATGTTACAGAGCTTCAGAAATTTATGGAGTTTGTGGGGGATTGGATGGTTAAGCAGTGAAAATACAACATGGGTGGATTCCAAGAACTAAAAAGTTAAAAGGTGGGAGACAGACGAGGACAGAGCAGTACCCAGAGGCCAGCACAGGCCAAGCTGAACTTGCTAAGATCCCTGGAGCAGTGGAGACTTCCTGTTTTAAAAACTGGGGTGGCCCGTTTCCATTTGTGTCGTAGAACGGAAAATGCGCGAAATGGATTGGCCTGAGACAAGTTGAGAGTTCTGGAAAACAGTCTGGAGAAAGTTGTTGAGGCAAGCAGGCCAGGGAGAGGAGGGAGATGTCTACACTAACTACCCCAGCTGTTCAGAGTATGGACTCTGGAGCCCCATGGCTTAGTTGGGATTCTGTTTGCTAGTTGTATAACCTCGGGCAAGTTTGCTTCTTAACTTAATTCTCTGGGCCTCCGTTTCTCATGTGTAAAATGCAGATCATAGGGTGTTTTGAGGATTAAATGAGTTGATGGATGTAAAAACCTTATAATAGTTTCTAGGACATGTTTTTGGCTCAAATGATAGCTGTTGTTACCATTCCAATAGCCTTTGGAATGGGAAATACCATTGGTGATGCTAACTTTGTGCCTTGGATACTTGGGTGCTGCCGCTTGCTGAGGTAAGAGGAAGAGCGGGATGTGAGCAGAGAATGTTTTAAAAATCAGTTATACAAAATAACTTAATCCTTCCTGTGCCTTCTGAACTCATTCTGATCTACCTTTTAAGAAGATGAAAACAACTCATCTCTGTTGTGAGCATGGGGGGTAGGACACTATCAATTTAGATTGAAGAAAAGGGCAGCCCTCTAAAAATTAAAGAATAGAAACAAACAAGGTAGGTTAGGGGAGTAAGAAGTTACAAAGTTCTGTGAATGTAACCCATGGTCAAAGTATCATTAGACCAAGGCAAAAACAGGTTTTATCTTAAGGAAGTTTTCCCACAACAGCAGTTCTGCTGTCAATTATTTTTAGGCCCTTCTTCTGATAATCTGCATTTTAAACAAAACCCCTAAATGGGTCTTCTCACACTCAATCCTGAAGCCGTATTCCAGCCGCAGACCTACCACTTATTATCTGTGACTGCAAACAAGGCACTTAATATTTTCAGTGAGGTTCTTTATTGGATATTTATGGAAGAGGTTTTATAATCATTGTCTTACTTGGTTCTCCCAACAACCTGGTAACTTGTTCAAGGACAACACTGACTAGGTGATAGAATCAGGAATCTGGCCCTCTGTGGGTGCCTCATTTTCTCCCTCTGTGAGACAAGGATAACAAACACGCCCATCTCAGGTTGTTAAATCTTAAATTGTGTATTCTAATTTAAAATGGCATGATTGTATAAGAGCCAATTACTACTTTAAAAAAACTAAAATTTGAACAATGACATTTAGTCTAGGTAAAAAAAATCTAGGTAAAAATATGTCATAAGAAAAATAAACAGCCACATTTTAGGCATATTGGGGTTGATCACTTTCAGTTTCATGGTCCATTTATCAAATATCGAGTTATTTCTGTGGGAACTTATGTGCTTCAAAGGACATTTACAAGAATACAAAAAGTCAACCTTCAGAACAGGAGAAAATATTTGCAAATCATATGTCTGATCAGGGAGTTATATCCAAAATATATGAAGAAGTCTTACAACTTGATAATAAAAAGATAATCCAATTCAAAGATGGGCAAAGTCTCCCGAAAAAGATATAATAAACCAATAAGTGCATGAAAAGATGCTCAACAACATTAATCATTTCAAATTTGAAATGCAAATTAAGACCATATTGAGAGCAGGGGGAGGTAGAAGGAGGAATTTAAATCATTTCTTCAATTAAAAAATAAATTTAAAAACACTCCACATTGAGATATCACTTCAAATCTACTGGAGTGGCTATAATCAGAAAGGCAGATAATAACAAGTGTTGGCAAAGTTGTGAAAAATCTGAAACTCTTGTCCATGGCTGGTAGGAATGTAAAATAGTTCAGCCACTATGGTAGTTCCTCAAAAAAAATTAAGCATAGACTTATCATGTGATCTAGCAATTCCACTTCTGAGTACAGGCATACCTTAGAGATACTGCAGGTTCGATCCCTGCAATAAAGCAAGTATCGCAGTAAATCAAGATGTGATCTTTTTGCTGATGAAAGGTCTTGCTGTCAATTTGTAAAAAAAATGCAACATCTGTGAAGCACAATAAAACAAGGTGTGCCTGTGTATACCCAAAAGAAGCAGGGTCATGAGATATTTGTACACCCATGGTCATAGCATTATTCACAACAATCAAGAGGTGGAAGTAATCCAAATGTCCATCGATGGGTGAATGGATATACGAAATGTGGTATATACATACAATGGAATGTTATTCAGCCTTAAAAAAGAAGAAAATTCTGATACATGCTACAACATGGATGAACCTTGAGGACATTATACTCAGTGAAATATCCATACAGACAGAAAATACATTAGTGGTTGTGTAGGGCCAGTGGTGCTGGTTAGTGGGTAGGGAGGAAGTGGGAGTGACTGCTAAAAGGTACAGGATTTCTTTTTGGAGTGAAGAAAATGTTCTAAAATTGATTGATTGTGGTGATGGCTGCACAACTCGGTGCATATACTAAAAATCATTGAATTTTACATTTTAAATAGGTGAATTGTATGGTGTGTGAGTTATATGTCAATTAAGCTGTTAAAAAAATCTTATTTTCAGACTTTTTGGGTTTTGTCTTGATCTAAAATCTTTGTTAGTCACTTTTTACAGAATCCTTCTCTAAGCCATGTAATGAAGATGCAAAATCAAAGGCACTCTTCTAGGCCATTTTAAATGATAAGTACAAATAAAAGGCCAGTATCAAACTGCTTTCCTTTCCACTGTTTTTTTTTTCTGCCAAATATTCTACTTAATATTCTGCAAACTATGCTAGAAAGAAAAGCTGTTTTTCCTGTGGACCCAAGTGGCTACAGGAAGATGCAAACTGAATTCTTGACAGATTTCGTTTCTTTTAGATAATGCCTTAGAGGGTCATCAAATACCTGTTTCTCCTGAGATCCAGGTAAAAGTATCATTTGGTTAAAAAAAAAAACAGAAGAGGGGATTATTAAACCTATTTTCTAGTGTTATAGTGAGAATTAAATGAAAACACTTATGTAAAATACCTGGCCCACATCCCTGCACATAAAACACCAGCTCCCTGCCACTCTTTTCTATATCTTGTTTCCCTAAATTGTACCCAGAAGAATCTAAATGTTGTTAGTTGTATTTACAAAACCTCTAAAGACAGTATGCTTGGCAGAACTTACTGGCGTATCCCAGGTTATTAATGGGGTCTCTTTGTTTTTCAGTCTGCAAAAGGAAGCCAAAGTTAAGGAAGAACACTACTGCCTTTAAGCCAGGGGTCCTCAACCACTGGGTCGTGGACCTGTAGCAGTCTGTGGCCTGTTAGGAACTGGGCTGCACAGCAGGAGGTGAGTGATGGGCCAGCAAATGAAGCTTCTCATCTGTATTTGCAGCCACTCCCCAGCGCTAGAATCACCGCCTCAGCTCCACCTCAGATCCTCAGGCATTAGATTCTCATAGGAGCATCGTGAACTGCACGTGCGAAGGATCTAGGTTGCATGCTCCTTATGAAATCTAATGCCTGAGGATCTGAGGTGGAGCTGAGGCGGCGATACTAGCGCTGGGGAGTGGCTGCAAATACAGATGAACATTAGCAGAGAGGTCTGATGCACAGAGACCATCATAAATTAATTGCTTGCAGACTCATATCAAAACCCTATGAGTGAGTGGCAAGTGACAATTAAGCTGCCTCTGTTGGCAGGCTTTATAGTGGCAGGTGAGTTGATGTACTTCAATTGTGTAGCTGCATCTGGTGGCAGACTTTAAGTCGGAATCTGACAGTTATTTTAGTCCATGCGTGATGCCCATTATTTTATTTACCGCCTCCATCTGCATCTCTTTCCTGCACTGTGCACTTGTCTCAGTCACAGTTTTAGTAAGCCCACAAGCTAACCCTAGCCAAAACCACACTGGAGAGCTTCTTTGAAAAGTGGGGAAAAACCCAATGATGAGACAGCAGAAGACTCTAAGACTGCCAACAAAAAGAAAGCTGCATTTAAAAGAAAATACTGGGAGTTCTACTTAAATTATGGGTTTATTGCAAAAGTGATTCACATTCTCCACACCCAGTTTGTGTAATATGTGGTGACCGGCTATCCAACAAAACCATGAAACCTTCAACACTGCTTTGCCACATGGAGACCAAGCACCCTGCATTAAAAGACAAGCCTTTGGAGTTTTTCAAAAGAAAAAATGTAAACACTAAGAACAGAAGCAATTGTCAAAGGCCACCACTTCATCAAATGTGTCTGTGCTGAGAGCATCGTTCTTAGCGGCTAAACCTCATTGCTAAAGCTGAGAAGCCCTTTACTATGGGCAAAGAGTTGATCTTGCCTGCTGCTAAGGACACTTGTCGTGAACTTTTAGGAGAGGCTGCCGTTCACAGGTGGCACATGTTCCTCTCTCAGCTAGCACCATAACTAGGTGAATTGATGAGCTAGTGAAGGATATTGAGGCACAATTGTTAGAATTAACAAGTCACCATGGGACACAATCCAGGTTGACAAATCTACCAATGTTGACAACAAAGCAACAATGCTTGTTTCCCTATAATTTATTTTTTAGGAGGATGTGCATGAGGATATGTTATGTGCACTTTTGTTGCCAACCATATGTGCACTTATGTGCACTACAGCTGCAGAACTATTCAAGTCTCAGACTGATTACATATCAGGAAAAACTGAACTGGTCATTTTGTGCTGGTATGTGCACAGATGGAGTGGCTGCATGACTGGATGACTTCCTGGTTTCACTATGTGGGTCAATGAGGTCACTTCTGAATGTGAGTCTATGTACTGTGTCATCCATAGATAAATGCGGGCCAGCTGGAAAATGTCACCTGAACTTAACAACATGTTGCAGGATGTGATTAAAATTATCCATCACATTAAAGTACATGCCCTAAATTCACATCTGTTCGCACAGCTCTGTGAAGAGATGGACACAGAGCACACACGTGTTCTCTCATACACAGAAGCGAGATGGCCTTCTAAAGGCAGATCGCTGGCCAGACATTCTTGAGTTATGAGTCTCTCCAGAGATTTCTTTTAGAAAAACAGTCACTACTGGCAGCACATTTCAGTGCACATGGAATGGGTTGCAAAACTTATTTGTGTGACATATTCAACCTGCTTAACCAACTCAATTGGTCATTTCAGGGGAGAATGACGACTGTGTTTAAGTCGGCAGATAAAGTGGCTGCATTCAAAGCCACGCTGGAATTATGCGGGCGGTGAGTGAACATTGAGATTTTTGACGTTTCAAGCTTAGCAGAGATTTTGAAAGAGACAGAGCATGCGCCTTCTTTCTCTCAGCTGGTGCACGATCACCTATCTCAGCTTTGAAAAAGTTTGAGCATTACTTCCCAACCACGAAAGATCCCCAAACTGGGAAGGAATGGATCTGTGATCCATTTGTGAATGAGCCAGGAGAATCAACTTTGTCCGTGCTAGAAGAGGATTAACTGCTTGAGGTTGCAAAATGATGGTGGCCTTACAGGTATGTTTGAGACAACTTCAAATCTCCGTACATTCTGGATTAAAGTCAAGATGGAATTTCCTGAGATTGTCACAAAAGCACTGAAAAATCTGCTTCTAGTTCCACCATCATATCTTTGTGAAGCAGGGTTTTCTTCAGTCACAGCAACAAAACTAGATTACAGAATAGATTGGACATAAGCAACACAGATGTCACTGTCTCCCATCAACCCCAGATGGGACTGTCTAGTTGCATGAGAACAAGCTCAGGGCTCCCACTGATTCTGCAGTTATGGTGAGTTATAGAATTACTTCATTTCACTGTAATAGTAATAAAAATAAAGTGCACAATAAATGTAATGCACTTAAATCATCCCAAAAACATCCCCCTCCAGTCAGTGGAAAAATCATCTTCCATGAAACTGGTCCCTGGTGTCAAAAAGGTTGAGGACTCCTGCTCTAAGGAATAACAGCAACCTCTTTCATTGATATCTTGTGTAATGAGCAATGAAAAGTTATGCTAGATTATCCGAGGGAGGGAAAGTAGAGATACATATTCCACCCCCACCACATGAATATACTCAATAATTTTCCAGAATTTCCTAAATGAATTGGGGGACATCAACGAGGGGAGCTGCTCAAAGAGGAATGTCTTGTCATCAGAGCTGCTCAAAATAGAAAGACCGATGACTCAACACAGTGGATTTGTGGACCCAGAAAGACTGTCCCTTCAAGACATGCATGTGTTAAGATTGGATAATCGTTGATTTTGCTTTCTCTTCTTAACCCCCAATATTCGAAGCAATTTAATTGGATACAAGTATCCACTAGTTGGTCAGCAAATATTTACCTACTCTGTGGCAAGCATTAGGCAAAATTCAATGTAACATAGTGCCTACCCTTACAGATTTTATGGTCTAATGGAAGACATAGCCAAATCCTATAGGCAATTACAGCAGTGTGATGAGTGCTACCATAGGGTCGAGAACAGGATGCATAGGGTGCGTGTGTGTGGTTGCGTGGGGTGGGGATCAAGAAAGGTTTCTCAGGGAAGTAGTTTTAACTGAGACTTGAAGAATTAGAAGTTAGGGATACCAAGTAGAAAGAGAAAGTAATATGGTTGGCAGAGGGCCCAGCGGTGAGAAAGAACATGACTTTTATTCCAGGAACTTTAAGTAGTTCAGGATGGCTGGACAGTTTAAGATATGGCAAGGGATAAGACTAGAGAGATAAATGGGGGCCACACAAGAGTTGGGGGCCACTTTTGAATACTTTTCCTAAAGTGGGTTTTGGTAGCTGTGGAAGTATGCCTCTCAGATCTCCAGCTATGAGGAGTGTAGTGAGCTGACAGCTGCACCCTGAGATCTGGGGCAGCATTAATGCCGATGCCATACTCTTCCGAGGATGCTGCTAAGTAATAGCTGAGCTAGTGGAGCAGCTAGAGCCAGGCTGTTTCCAACCAACGTGAATCTCCTGTAAGGGGCAGTCTTTGCTCTGAGGGTCATGACATGGCCTGGAACGGCTGCATGCTTACCTCCAGAGCTAGTGCCCGGAGCACGATGGTGACCCTCGGCCAACACCATAGACGTTCTGTGACCATTTGGTCTGCGGATTGTTTGGAGAGCGGATTATACCAGCTTGTCAGCATTGTTTAACAGTTGTTGTTTGGGTGCAGGCTTGGGAATTTCAACGATTAAGGCTGGTCGTGGAGCTGGAATATGCCCACATGATCGGCTCACTCTAAGAGAACTCCCCCCTAAGCCAATTTCGGACTTCTTGGTACAGGTGCTAATGATAGTTTGAGACCTGGAGACAAAGTGCATCCTTCAGAATCCAGCAGTGGGAGGACAAAGAAGCCTGTGCCTGAGATCTCTAGCCCCTTTTGTTGTGTGAACTCCTGCTACTGTACTGTATCTTTTGCCTGGGAAAAAACTGTTCTGTGCTGAGAGTGGACCCGAATGTAAACTATGGATTTTGGGTGACAGTGATGTGTCAGTGTAGGTTCATCAATTGTAACAAATGTTACCAATGTGGTATTCATTGATTAAAGAGATGGTCAGGTCCTTAGGAGGAAAAACATTGTAACACTATGGCAAGTACACCCTGCAATGATCCTAGTCATTCTTCACAGGGACCTATTTATTCAGGTGACTATATGCTGAAGAAAGGGGGGTTCTCAGACATTTTAAGGACTACTGAGCACAGGGTCTGAGTTGACATTGATAGTCATAGGCCTGAAGTCATCAAAAACCCCTTTTAAAGTTGGGGTTTATGGGGTGGGGGCAGGACGTAAAAAATGGAGTCCTGATTGAAGTCTGGCTTTCAGTTGGTCCCGAGAGTCTGCTTTTAAAGGCCTCTGTGCCCTTCTTACTCCAGTTGCATTATTTTCTTTATGTTCTCCTGGTGGTCGTCTCCCCAGGCTTTGGCAGTTGGAGTAAGGTCCCTCATTGGATGCGTGGCCTATGCGGTAGAAGCTACTGTAGTGGGGAAGGTTAAAAGTGTATGTGGAAACTTCGCGCTATCTCCCCCTACAAAATATAAATCAAAAGCAAAGTCAGACCCTGGGGGTGGGATGGTGAAGATTCCTGCCATCATGAATTATCTAACGTACGTTGTGTCTCGGATGTGGTTTTTAAAAATCTTTTTAAGTTTAACATGGGCAAGATTTTTCGTACTTGTAAAATCATTCATCCATGCTTCACATTCATGTTTTTTCATGTTCACCAAGCTGATTTGAATGAAGTTATCTCACCACGTAAAGTGAAAGGTCTGATCAGTCATTTTAAACCATGATGTCATCTTGGTCTCAGACCTGGCTGCTTCTCTAGGTTCTTCTAGTTCTCCCTTTGTCACGTAACGATAGCTCTTAACCCCGTGGGGATCTGGGTCTGAAGTCAGTCTTCCTCACAAACACAATGCAGTCAATTTCATGTTCACCCCAAATACCATCAGACTGAGCCTTGTAGTGAATTCATGTTAAATAATTAACATCTATGGAAACCTGTTCTATGGGAATTTCTAATTGGGCTTTTAAAGGCCTCTGTGCCCTTCTTACTCCAATTGCATTATTTTCTTCATGTTCTCCCAGAAGACTTCATGGATAACTACAATGTTGGTAAAAACAACCTGGGAAGGACATTTTAGCATCTTACCTCTGCGGTAGCCGTAGCTTATTTTCTGTGTTGAGTAAGATGACACTTAAGGTTCGATGCAACAGTCTTTTCTCAGTGTTTTCGTTCAGGTGACTGTACGCTGAATAAAGGCGGGTTCTTTTTGGTTCCAGGTTCGATTTTACTGCTATTTTCAGTGATAAGAATACATATTGTTGCCAGAAACTGAATGTGTTGCTCATCAAAGTTGTCAGTATTTATTGCGGGCATGTTGACACGAGTCTGTTCTGTCCTAAATACCCTTGCCGGCTGCAGCAGAGGGTCCCATGGCTGCACCAGACAGCAAGAACCAAGCAAACACTGCGGTGCTAAAACGTGTCTCCTCTGGGGCCTCCCCAAGATTTTCTTTCTCATATTTTGCCACAATTGATTGGTTTAAGGATGGGAAACTAAATCAAAAAGTCTCCCCAGCAGGGACTGTGGAATGGGATCCAGACGCGTGAATTCGTCACTTTCTAAATGGCTGCACAATAAGGCACAAGATTGCCCTTTCCTTTGCCTATGTTTTCTGCCTTGTGGTTCGAAAAAGCAGGAAAAGCCAGTCCATAAAGGAAAGAAAGTGGTGGACTACCAGGAGGCATGGAGCGAGGAGGAGAGCCCAGCAGTGTTCCCAGGCCTGGTTCTGTTCCCCTCCTTCCCAAGCTGGCTGCACTCCTGCCCTGGCGTTCTTTGCAACCTGAGGCCTCACTAACCTGTACTTCTATGCTGTAGTTAAACTAGACTGCAGACATGCAAAGGATGAGAGGCAAAGAAAAATGAGAATAGCTTAGTTTATTTAGGGAGTGGGAACATGGGAGAATGTTAGTCTTTATTTTGATTTCCACAAATAGTTCGTACCACAATCAATTTTAAGATTTCTTTTCAGTTGAAGTATGACGTATATTTAGTAAAGCGCACGTTTTTAAAATATATACATCGTGACAATTTTTTAAAAGATGAATTTTATTGAAGTAAAAGTTATAAATAACCAAATAATTGTTTTCCATTTGTCTCTATGCTTTGTTGTTTTCTTTTTTAAAATTAAATTTATTGAGGTGACATTGGTTAATTAAATTATATGTTATGTTCTTTTTTGTTGCCTTCTTTTGATTATTTTTCAGGATTCCAATTTTTCTATTCTATTGACTTATTTACTATACCTCTTTGTTATTTCTTTTTCTCTGATTAGTTGGAATTTGCCATAGACTGAATGCGTCTGTCCAAAATTCAAATGTTAAAACCGAATCTCCAGTGTGACGGTATTTGGAGGTGAAGCCCTCATGAATGGGATTGGAGCCCCAATAAAGGAGACCCTTAGCAAGCTCCTTTGCTCCTTCTGCCACGTAAGGATACAGAGAGAAGACAGCCATCTGTGAGCCAGGAAGCGGGCCTTCACCAAACACCAAATCTGCTGGCACCTTGATCTTGGACCTCCCAGCTTCCAGAACTGAAACTAAATTTTTGTCCTTTGTAAGCCACCTGGTCTATGGATGGACTAAGATGAAACTCAGACATCTTTCCACACAGTGTGAGCCCTGGGAATTGTCCCACTTACATCTCCCCATGGTTATTTTTTGCCTGGCTTTGCAGATTTCATGTTAGATAGACATGTTTCATGTTAGATAAGACTCAAAGGCATCCCTACGCAGATTTCTTGGGCTCTTTCTCCAGGTTCCTTTCTCTCTATTACTCTGTCTTGCAAATTCCAGTCACTTCAGCCTCCTGAAACCAACCACCATCCTTTGACTCAGTCAAACTGCCGCTCTGCTTAGGTTCTCTCTTCCTGCAACACAGTAGAATGGGAAGCATCTTCAGGCAGAAAGCCTAGGTGATCCTTGGGCCGATTTATTTTCCTTTCCTTCTCAAGGATTAGACAATTAATCTAGTTTCATCTGTTTTGTTCGGTTTCTTTATAATAGGAGAACACATATGGTACCTGTTACTCTGTCATGGCTAGAAACCAAAGTCCCTTTCAATAACTAAAATTTTAAACATTTCAGGTACTAACATCCCCTGTTGATGTCAGCCTACCTTCCTTTGGCCTTTAGTATTTATATTTTTGAAATACTTGATTAGGGACTAAAATAGAAAAAGACAGCTCAAATAAACACTACTTTGTTTTCTTTGAGATTACTTTTTCTCAAATGTGTCAGATCTCTATTTTACTTTTGGGTAATCATATTCATCCTTGAATAAATACTAACCATATTTATTATTCACTGTAGCCTAGATAGATAGATACACCTGCTTTCAAATTAGAAGATAAGCCAGTCAGTCTCAGTCTATCGATATAGTAGAATGATGATCTTCTATTTGTTTCTTTATAGTTCAGAACTGAGGCTCTTATGTGGATGCTTCTAGTAGAAATAAGTAAAATTATATTGCAACACATTTGATTCTCAAATTATGAGAAAGCTTCTCTCTTCTTCATGCAGGCTTAGGGTCTCCGCTCCTCCAGGCAACCTCCCCACTCAACCTCTCCAGTAGAGTAGCCAAATTTCTTACTTGGTATCTCAGGGCTTCCAAGAGCAGAAGAAGCTACTTGGCCCCTTGAGGCTTAGGCCTAGAAATGGTCTGGTGTTCATGTCTGAGAAAGTGAGTCATAGGTCAGCTTAGATGCAAGATGAAGGGAGTATACACACTGAGAGGCACGTTTCATTGGTAGCCATCAGTCCAACAGATTGCCACAGTCACCTTGGACAAGTGACTTTACCCTTACGTGCCTCAGTTTCCTCATGCTCAGTCATAATTATAATTTAACCTACCTTATTGGATTATAATGAAAATAGAAAAATAAACTACTTAAGGATCTCACCCAGTATCTGCCTTATACCTACTATAAAGGTGGCTGATTGTATTATTCAACATATAAGGCTCCTCTCTGGTCTCATCTGTTTCAGGTAACTGCCTTCCTGACACTCTTGTCCCCTTGGTGAATACCACTGAGGGGAGGATAGTCATTTTGGATCCAGGTAATGCTGGTACTATGTAACAAAAGTTCCCATCTTTCAGGAGCTAATTCACATTTTATATTACATATACTCACATCCATCATCTCATTATTATCGTCACTTCATAGATGAAGCAACCGAAGTTCAGGAAGTTTTGATAACTTGCCCAAGATCACATCTGTTTTCATTCACAGAACCTGTATTGAGTATCAACTAAGTACAAGGCACTGAGAATAGAAAAGTCCCTGCCTGCCTGAGGTTTTAATCCACTGGGGGAGACATAAGCGAACAGGCAGAATGTGATAAACATAGGATCCAATGGGCACAGTGCAGGGGTAGGGAGGTGTATCTGGGGTCAGAAAAGTCTTATGGTTTGGACCATGCTTGAGCTGAGTCTTAAAGGATGATTTATCTAGTCAGTGCAGTGGGAAATGTACTCCAGGCTCAGGAAAAAAGGAGTGAAGTGGCATGGCTTGTAAGTACTGGCCTAGGAGGCCCAATCGGGCTTCTGATCTCCATAGTGTGTCCCTGGTTAGCACCCCAAATGTCCATTTTGAAGAAAAGAGTCAAGGTCATGTAAAAATGAGTGTCATAATCTGGACTTAATTTTGTTTTGCCACATGTGCATAAGCAACAATGGAAGTGTGGGAAGAAGGGAAGAAGGAGTTGGGAGGTAGGGAGGCAGAGAGAGAATGAGAATATCTAATTCAGACGAAAGCAAGCTGACTTTAAAATGATCTCCTTAGTCTTTAATGAGCTTCAAGTAACCTGTATCCCAGTTGACTCATTTACTTATTCTTTCATTCAGCCAACGTTTCCGCAGTCCTGCCATGATGTCATACACTTGCTTGAAGCTGAAAGTGTAACGTTGAGTCAGGTGCCTGCTGCCCTCATTTCAGAGTCCCCAAAACATGGTCATTTCCACAAAATGAAAAGCATTATAAACAAGAAAGATCTCAGAAGACTGTAACTGGACAGACTTTGGAATATACTGTAGAGCGATTTGAAGGTGGTGGGTTTTAAGAAATTCCTTTCAGAAAACTAAATTGCAAAATTCTACATACAGTAGGGTTGCAACCAAAATATTTATATAAAAAAAAAAGACTAAAGGGAAATATATAAAAAATGTAAATAGTACCTAGTTTGGTTATTAGATTATTATTTGGTAATTATTGTTTCATTTTTTCTTCCTTCTGGACTACTTGATCTTAGCCCTTACACTATTTTGCATGCCTGTAGTAACTGTCATTTTGCACTTACTTAATAACTAGTAGTTAACATTTACATGATACCCACTACATACCAGTCACTAGTTAATACTACCTGCACTTTTCTCGATTAATTTTCATACCTTTCAAGATACACACCATCGCTCTCTTCATTTTATTGATGTTCTAAGAGTTTAAGAAACTTTCCAGAATCATACAGCTAGCAAGTGACGGAGGCAGGCAGCTTCTAACCACAGAGCGATTGTGCGGCTCTAATTTCTCAGCGACATGACCACAAAGCCTCACAGCGGCAGCAGCCTTCAGTTAAGCTTCTACATGGTGCTCGTTTATTAACTGGAAAAACAAAAAACCCTGCTGACATTGAAAAGAGTGGTACAAGGATTATATGAGTCACTTTCAAGCTCATACATTTTTCTGTTCGAATGAAATACTTTGTTTTTTCCAAATTAAACACAATTAGTCACACACCAAATTTTATGGCATCAAGCATGTCTCTTGAGCACAATAATAGGAATTAGCTGGCCTGAATCCATTCCCAGGGATGCTTCATTGAGAATTCGCCCACCATGATGTCATTAAGGCTCTCGAGCTTTCTACGCCCAAATAAATCCTCTGTAAATTTCAAGACCCGGATCGTGTATTCCACGGTCCCTTCCAGAATCACTCAGGTACTGTGCTGATTTTCTTTCCTCCATACTCCAAAGACAATTGTCCTGACCCAACAATTTGCTTCGTGATCAACCACTTTACTAGTTGATTCAACCAATATTCATTATGTGCAGGACAGAGTGCCTTTTGGAAGAAAACCTTGTGTTTTTGTTGCAAGTGTTCTTGAACTTATTGTGTCACCTGCGTGAGCGAACGCAGAGCAGGTATCTAGTTACTATTTGTGCATTCACTGGCTCCCACCCCTGTTCCTAAAACTTGCTCTTTCTCCTATTACCTTGGTTCTTTAATTCTAATCCTTTTCCTGGGCCTCTGTGCTCAGCAAACCATATTCTATCTCCATCACTCTTTAGCATTTTTAACTTCTCAAAGTGATTTAGCACCTTCTCTTTTTCAATTTCTTCCTATATCATTCTAATTCCTCTTCTAATGTGTAATTTTCCCCCAAACATTGTATACAGCTTTTTGTCTATATTTAGCTCTTGGCTTTTTATGCCTCTCTCCTCCTCTGCCCTCATGTGCTGTTGCATTTGCTCTTCACATGTTACTGTTTGTTTGGGGGGAGGGGAGGAACACACGAACACACACACACACAGAATCTCTGAATCTTCCCTCCAATAAGGAATATCTTTACAAAGTCCTGTTTGTATTGAGTCTGTTTTGTATTGAGAATTCATAGCTATATCAGTTATATCTTTCTAAGTAACAGAATACCCTCACCTGAATGACTTGAAACAATAAAGAAATGTTATCATCTTGGGTAATGAGACTCCTGGAGGAGGGCAGCTGTGGGCTGTGCAGTGTGGGGAGGTTATCAGGGCCTTGGGTCCCTTCTCCTGCCTCACCTTGCCTTCCTCAGCACATCTGCTTGTCCTGCGAGAGAGCTCCTCTCATGGCACCTGAAGGTTACAGCACATCTAAGCATCCAGACAGCACAAGGCTACCTCTTCTACTTCTTATCGGTGAGGACTTCTCTCCCAGAAGCCCTTGGCAGACTTCCCTTCATGCCTCATTGGGCAGAATTGGGCCATGGGCTCTTTCCTCACTAATGTGCCATCAAGGGGAATGGAATCACAGTGACTGGCTTAGACTAGTGATATCAGGTTATCAACCAGGTGCCACATGTATGGAGAATCACCTGGAGAATTGATCTAGAATGTGGCCTGGGCATAAAGATTTCTTTAAGTCTCCATAGGTGATGCTAATGTATAGCCAAGACTGAAAACTACTGACTTAGACTCTTCAGGGTTTACTCAGAGTTGAGGGGTTGGCAGGGGGAGGGGTGGGTACCAGAAAAGAAAATGGGGCCAGGAAGGAAGGAAATGATTGTTGGGCTGGAAAAAAAAAAAAAGAAAATAGTGTCTGTCTCATCCATTCACTGCCACTGAAAGCAAAGTATGTCCATTCATTCTTTCATTGATTCTTTTCCTCCTTTGACCAGCACTTATTGGGCTCCCACAATGCCCAGGAGATGAGAAATCAAAGGGCACTACTAGGGAATCAGTAAACAGATCAGAGAAAACAGAAAAAGTACACGTCCTCTGGGCAGACATGACCCCAAGGCACAGAGCTGGATTTGGGGAGAGCCGGCTGAATTCCAGCCCTTATTCATCCCTGTGTCAGGCATCCTTGGATAGTGTACAGTCTCACTGTCTGTACATGGAGGCCTGAGGAATACGAAGATAAACAGGATCCTGCCCATCAGGGCCTCAGTCTAAAAGACGGAAACACACAGGTGACCATACCAACTGCTTTTGATAGTTTATCAATATTATCAGGGCTAGCTAAGAGACAGTAGAAGGCATCTAAAAGTTTAATCATTACATTAAATTTTTATGCCTTTTCAGGAGACAAATGCTTTTAATTCAGTTAAATTAACTGAAGGTAACTAGGAGGTAAATGCACATGCGTATCTTTTTATAATGCCATCCCTCATAGCACTAATTCATGATAAGGTTATTTGTCTTCAGAAACATTTTAAAAAACAAAACAAAACAAACACAATTCTTCACAGTACCTCGTTATTAACCTTCTTCCCTCTATTCTGAGAGTACGACACATGCATTTTTAGCCAATGAGAGCAGGCCGTGCTGTGTCCCCTGAGCCAATGAGCATAAGCAAGTGCCTCCTACTGCATAAGCTCTCAGCCAATGAACACCCTATGTGTCCTCCTAGGTTGAATAAATTCTGCAGAAGGTGAAGTTGATTCCTCTTTGGCCTTTATTTCTGCATCTATTTTGTTTTTGGCAAGTAGTTCTAACCCACAGTGACCTGATTTAGAAGTTATAGGGCTGGACTTCCTTCAAGGTAGCAAAGAAAGAGTATCATGCTGGATTTCAATAGAGACTAAAGAGGCCTGCAAGGAAGCAGTTCAGGAAGGGAGGATTAACAGGTAAATAAGAATTGATGGGGATCCTCTGAGTTGAGGAAGGAAATCATAGCATCACTGCAATCAAGGGAATTGATGGACAGGAAGAAATCATGGTCAAAGCACATCCACAACCTCAGGGTATTTGGAGAGAAAGGATAAGCAATGGGCCATTGCCGATGACCTACACACAAGTGGGGACCTCTGCCAGCAGGGACCATTCCTAGAACGTACTTACCTAACATTCTCATTTCTAGAGGTGCTGAACAGAATATGCACTATCTTTTGCCAACTGATACTTTCAGTGTAGTAGGAATTAGTGCACTAGTTAACAAGGGTCTTAAAAAGAAAACCAAGGCATATGCAATGGAATATTACTCAGCCATTACAAAAAAAATGAAATCCTATCATTTGCAATGACATGAATGGACCGAGAGGTGATTATGCTGAGCGAAATAAGTCAGACAGAGAAAGATAAATACCATATGACTTCAGTGATATGTGGAATCTAAGGAACGGAAAGAACAAATGAATTGAAAACAGACCCACAAATATAGAGAACAATAGGGTGACGGCAGGAGGGAGGGGGTGGGGTGGCTGGGAGAAAGTGATGAAGGGTTAAAGAAGTACAAACCAGCAGTTGATAGAGGGTCATGGGGATGGGGAGCATGGCAGAGGGAGTGCAGACAGCAGTAAGGTAAAAGCTGTGTGTAGAGCCAGACAGAAGATAGGAGCAATCAGGGAGATAGTTTCATAAACCATAAAATGTCTAACCAATGTGCTATATACTTGAAATTTTAAAACAGGCACAGAAAAGCTAAATTTTGATAGAGATTGAGGAGCTAGGAAGAAAACCTGAAAAAAACACAGGTCACCAGCCATACAGGTGAAGCTCAGGCAGCAGGTTTTGGCTCAGTACATGTCAAAGTTTTTCTGTTTAACAATGAACTGAGTGATCTAGTGAGGTAGGGTTAGTGGAAATGGCCAGACACTGTTCAAATATTTCCAGTAATTGACCAACACTCACAGATGCTGTGGAAAGGGTGTTTACATTGGCTAGGAGGCCGGACTAGATCCAGGGTTCTTAAACCTTTTAGGGACAGGTGTCCCCTGACAACCTGAAGAAAGGTAAGAACCCTTCTTCTCCTCTGAAAAATTCATGTGCCCTTTGAATTGATTATTTATTGCTACATAATAAATCGCCCCCAAGAACTTGGTGGCTTATCACCTCTCAGTTTTGTGGGTCAGGAATTCAGTAGCAGTTTAGTTGGGTGATTCTAATTCCTGGAGTTAAAGTCAAGATGTTGACCAGGGCGCCAGTCATCTAAAGAGGTGGCTCTCAATTGGGGGTGACTTTGCCCTCCCAGGGGACATTTGGCAATGTCTAGAGATTTTTGATTATCGCTTTTGGGGTGTGTGTGTGTGTTATTGGCATCTACTGAGCAGAGAGGCCAGAGACACTGTTAAACTTCCTACAATATGCATAAAGAAGAGACCCCACAACAATTATCCAGCCCTGAATGTTAATAGTGCCGAAGTTGATGAACCCGGAGCTCAAGGCATGATTGGGTTTGGAGGATCCTCTCCAGAGATGGCTCACAACATGGCAGCTGCTTTCCTGCAGAGCAAAAGTCCTAAGAAAAAGGGCAAGGAGGGAGCCACATGCTTTTATGGCCTTTCTGCTAGAAGCAAGTCACTGGGTACAGCCTACACTGAAAGGCACAGGAATTAGCTTCCATTGTTTGAGGGGAGAATTATCAAAGAATCTGTGGACATATTTTAAAGCCAACACATCCATATATAACAAAATTTCACACATCAAAGTGAGGTTTCACACACTCCTGGTAGGAATGTGAACTGGCACAGCCACTATGGAAAACAGTATGGAGGTTCCTCAAAACATCCAGAACAGAACTACCATATGACCCAGCAGTCCCTCTTCTGGACATCTACCTGAAAATTTTAAAATATTTATTTGTAAAGATACATATACCCTTATGTTCACTGCAGCATTATTCATAATAGCCAAGTCATAGAAACACCTTAATGTCCTTTGATGGATGATTGGATAAAGAAGATGTGGTACATACATATAATGGAATACTACTCAGCCATAAGAAAGGCTGAAATACTGCCATGGATGGATCTTGAGAATATCATGCTAAGTGAAATAAGATGGATGGGAAGAGTTGAGAACCATATGATTTCACTCATATGGGGGATATAAAAATGAAAGCACCAAATGGACAAAATGAACAATCAAACTCATAGACAGACAACAGAAGGGTGGTTACCAGAGGGAAAGGGGGGAGTAGGGGAGGATGAAGAGGGTAAAGGGGGTTAAACAGGTGGTGACGGAAAGAGACAGCGTTGGGTGGTGAACATGCAGTGCAGTATACAAATGATGAATTATAGAATTGTACACTTAAAACTCATCCAATGTCTTCCCAATGTCCCCTCAATAAACTTAATAATAATACCCCTAAGTTTCCTCCAGCTCTAACAGATAGAATCTAATAACCTATGATCAGGAAATGTGTAAGGACAGGGAAGAACTGGCAAGACCACCACCATCTCAGGAGTCCACCTCTGTCATAGTTCCTGTCTCAGCTTCCACATTATATCTTCCCTTACCTCCTTCTGGGCTTTCAATCCCAAGTCCTTGCAATTGACTGTGGGACTTTATTTCTTCCTACAGCAGAACGGAGGTGCTGAGCCACTGCTATTTATGCACTGGGGTTGAGGCTCCATTTCAAGAGAAAGACTGGCTGAGGTGTCGGGACCCCTCCTTACTGTGAGATCAAATCTCCAGTTCATGTGGCAGGTAAAGGTGGCTCTGATTGGCTAGTCCGAGACAACGAAGGGCGGAAAATGAAGGTGAGAGAGGCGCCCAGATTCATTTGCCGACTCCTTGACTCCTTAATTAATTTTAGTCCATTCGTTTATTTGCTTTCTATTAAATATAATTCCCAAGAGGGTGGTTCCAAGAAGGTTCCTTGGAATAAGAAAGAACTGAATTATATTTAATTTTTTCACCTGAATGTTTTTCAAGACTTTCTACAAAATCGTTTCTTGGTAATGATTTTGTTTTCCAACCACTGAGGGAAGCGTTTGCAAGCTTCTGGATATGAAGTAGCTTTCTCAGTCCAGTGCTTTGACAGATTGAGGGGGACGAATTCTAACGGACTCGCTTAGCTTCCTTGAAATGCTTCAGCGGAGTGCTGGGGACGAATGACTGACAAGGTGGAGGGCTTTTAAGACAGGGTCTGGGTGTTCTTCTTAGCCTGGAAGTGCCGATTTTACTTTCTGCCACCCTTTTGGTCCCCTCTGGAACAAGCAGGGCTGTGAAGAGGGCAGTCAGGCTCGGGCCCCACTGTCCACTTCCTCAGAGATCTGAGTTTCAGTGGGAGGTGCTGGCAGGTGGCATCTGACTGTCAGAGGAGCAGTCACTGGCCCCCTCAGCATGGAAGCGGGCACAAAGGCAGCGAGAAAAATGAACCATGAGCCAACTCCTCGGGAAGAAGGGACCGTACACACCCCGTGGAGCTCATGAGAAACCAAACCTGTGTGTGACCTCCCAGTGGGGGCTCCCCACCGCCCCTAAACCGCAGGCACCGTTTGTCACCAAGCATGAAGAAAAGGACAGCATGGCAGGGCCCCCGACAAAGGGGAGATCCTGGGTGTTCCACGCAGCCTTCTTCCCTCCGAGGGAGGCCCGGCCCGGCCTTCACCCCTCCACCTCCGGGGGGCTGGGGAGTGGGGCCCAGCCTCTCTGCTGCCCTGTTGAAAGACAAACTCATGACCCTCCTTCATCTGAAGTTTTCCCGCTAACCAATATGGGAGCAGATCACTAACTGTTAACGGTCAGGGCCAATGTGGGGAGGTTCTTGAGGTTCCAGAACCTCACGAGGTCTCACAGAGGGGACCCCCCCTCCCCGCTCCACAGTTCTCTCGTTCTGAATCAGCCAGCAGCGCTCACTGATTCCCGCCCCTCAGAGTCCTCCTCTGACTGAGTGGAACCTTTTCTCTGTGAAACCGAGCTCCCCAGTCAGCAGAGGCAGCCATTCCTCCGGAAGTGGTTCAGGCAGAAAGACGGGTGCCCCTGGAGAGTGGGCAGTTACACCCCACCTTTTGCTTAGAAAGCGAGGCCAGCAGGAGTCTTTCGGGCCTGCGTTCTGGAAATACAGGCCTCAGCGAGGAGCCAGCAGGTGACCGCCTGGGTGAGGAGACACCAGCAGGAAGCCGCCCCTAGATGCCCATGTGTCCTGGCCACAGTGCCTCCTGTCTTGGGCTGAGGGCACCCAGGGCCTGTCAAGGGCAAAGCTGACGGGAAAGCTGAAAAGGAAAAGGTGTGAGAAGCTTCTGTGACTCTCAGAGCCCTCGGCCATGCCAGGGATGTAAGGGGGTCAGTGTGTGGAGAGGCAGCATTTCGTGAGAAGGCTGTCTCAGAGGAAAGCTGTGCCAAGAGCCCACCTCTTTCACCTACAAAGGGGCAGGGGGTGGCTTCCCTCCTTGGAAGGTTTGTCTGTGACCCCTCAGCTGGTGGCGTGGGGGCCAAGGGCTGTCTCCCACCTGGAAGGACACGGGCCTGACTGCTTGGCAGGAGGGGTTGAAAGCGCCATTGCACTGGGATTGGACCCGCTGCTAGAGACGGTCAGGGCAAAGGACGTGTGGGTGACTCCTGTAGACCAGGTGTCGGTGACCGGGGGAGTGCAGCGAGGGGTCCTCTTGGGTCCTGTTGGGGCTGCCCACGGGGTGGGGGGAGTCTGGCAGCAGGACGCTGGAGGTGAACGCCTGAGTGCCAAGCCCCGCAGAGGTGATCGAAACAGACATGCACCTGCCAGGTTTGCGGGGCCCAGAAAGGGCCCCCTGAAAAGCTGATGAAAACAACCTAAGAAAGAGCCAGTGTCACACCTGCTAGAGCCAGATTAATCAAGTGCCAGTGCAAGGCAGACCCTTCTCATTCCCCAGCTTTTGCCCCCCTTTACCTCCCTGGGGAGCTGAAACGGGCTAGAGACAGACAGAAGGGGAGAGGCTGGGCAGTAGAGAGAGCAGCTCTGTCCCTGTGCCACCCCGGGCCTCCAGCCTGAAGCAGGCTCGACTGAGCCACAGGACATGTTAATGTAAATGAAGTTCAAAGACGTCATCTTCATCCTTATCTTACTCTGAGCATTCCAACTGCTGAGTTGAAACTGGATCTTAGAGTCACCTTGGGGTATAAAAAAAAAAACAAGTTCTTTTACAGAGGAAAGAGTCACAGGGCCTGCCTGCAGAATTTTCTTCCAGTGGCCGGAAAAAGATTCCCTCACTGAGCAATCTTAAAAGGACAGGAGGAGAACAATCAATGGCTTTGATTGCAAGTTGTGCTTGTTCAAATAATGTAGCTGTGTTTTGTCAAGCCAGGCTTGCCTGGAATGGTGCCTGCACTGAGGGGGCCTGAGACCAGGCTGCAGCCCTGGCAGATGTCCTTAGAGACTGTCACAGCCAATTGCGAGCTGTGCCCCGGTGTTTCGGGCACCACCACCAGGAGGCCTGGGATCAACACCAGTACAACTGGAATCCAGTAACCAATCAGGCAAAGGATTCTGACTCCAGACAAGTGGGGCAGGACCATCCTCTCACCAAGGTCACTGGGGTTCACAGCAAAAAACCAAGCTAACTAAGGAGGAACAGAAGGGCTTGACTGTCCCGGGTGTCTGAGAGTGACCTCAGTAGTGTCACTGGAGCCTGACTGTATCTATCTGTGAGAGAGCGGTAAGCACTGCCATTGAAACTATTCTGGGCAATTGTTTCTATTTCTGTGATGGTTTACATCTTCATAAAAATCACAGAATGTTAGAGCAGCTGAGGGAGCCTCAGTGGTTCTCTGTGGCTGTGGTTCTGAAAGTCCTTGCACTCAGGGACCCGCCAAAAATCTGATGGCTTCTGTGGACCCAGTGCCCAGAAAAAAGTGTGCCTTTGCCCAAACTTCTGCGTATACTTCCCAGGGAGTGACATGCACACAGCCACCATTCTTGACCCCCCCCTGGTCCTTGCTGGTAGAGCCCACCATCCTCTAAACAGGCAGAAAATACCAGATAGTCCACGTCCATCCAACCTCCCTTGCAGCTGGGGCACTGGCACATGACCCCAACATTGGCCAGTGAGACCGGTCTACTGGGAGCAATGGAGATACGTTTTTCTTTCTGGTACAAAGAGAAGCTAATGAGGGGACGACTCTCTCCTCCTTTCATGACTTTGGACGTTAAGGCTAGGAGTCCTGCTGCCATCTTGCCACCCACCGTAAAGGGAAGGCCAAGAGAAATACCCAGCGGATTAACCAATCCTGCCACTGTCCACTTCTTGACGAGAGATCACACGTGTCCTTATTGATGAGCTGCTGTTAGCTGGGCTTTCCTTTTCTTGTAGCTGAAAGATGCTCTGATGACCATCCAGCATCTTCTAAGAGTTAATGCATCCAGCTTGGGGAGCCATGAACTACAGTCTGGTCTCAATCTATTGATGTCTTCTCTGGTTCTCGACTTCCTTCGATGGCTCATCAGTCTAGACAACAGCAAAAGCAGGCTGGAACCCAGGTCTCCAGGCTCCATTGAGCTGTCTCTCAACTTTCTGGGATAATCTGTATGACAGGCAATCCTCACGTGTGTGCGTGTGTGGGGGGGGTGGTGGTGATGAATAAGACACATCGCGTGGAAAATGCAGGTTATCAACCTGCTCAATTTCAACTTGTGTTAGGATCCTGGAGTCTCCTACTTCTGTGAGCCTCAGTTTCCACATCTGCCTACTGCATCCTAGGTTGTCAGGAGCTTCTTGCTGGCATCTGCGGTTAATTTCTTTCTGATCACATTCTCTCCACAGCATCAAAATGCAGCCCATTCACTAGAAGTGGTTCAGAGGATGAACTGGGACGCTAAGGGGCTGGTTTTCCTCTCTCATGTTGACAAAGGGAGCATTGAGAGGTCAGTGTGCCCTGGACACCGAGGATCTGCCACCTGCCTGTTATCAGGGCGAGCAAGGCGGGAGCTGGTGTCACCATCTGCTTCTCGTGGCTTTCTATCAACACTGTCTCCTGGCTCGTCCCCAGCACCCACAGGCTTGATTGCCCGCTGTTT
Organism: Macroglossus sobrinus; assembly: GCA_004027375.1. Taxonomy (NCBI): domain Eukaryota; kingdom Metazoa; phylum Chordata; class Mammalia; order Chiroptera; family Pteropodidae; genus Macroglossus; species Macroglossus sobrinus. The sequence goes on from PVKZ01002345.1 coordinate 146,422, forward strand.
CTCTAGTTTGGGGTCTTGCTGGTTCAAAAAAAAACAACATTTAAAAAAAACTATATTTCTGTAATACTTGTATAGGGCTAGGCAGACACACAGATCACAACTCAAAGCTTTGTTATTGGCTCCAAACCCAAGTTGCACACTGGCTTATTCAAATATAAAAAGCCCAGCCTGGGCCCTGGGTTGAGTACCACACGGCTAAAATTAGCCTGGCCATCTGCTGAGACAGCAGCTGGGCTATTCTAAGCCTCAGCAGGCCTGCCCGGAAGTGGGGCTGGGCCTGGGGGGACAGTATTGGAGAGTCCAGTCCCTTCGGTCAGGCTGGATGACGGGGAGGAATGGGAAGATGAGGTCACACTGAGGGAAGGCCAGTGTCGTGGTCAGGTGTCTCAGACTGAAGGGCATAAGGGCACCTGTATAACCTTGGGCTCTTCCTCCCCAGCCTGTCCCACAGCTCCCTCCCAAGCCCAGGATCTTCTTTGTCCCCATCCCTGGTTCTCCTTTTCTGACCAGGAACTCCCTGTTTGGGCTCCTTCCCCAGCAAAACCATTCCCTGGGATTTCAGCCATGGATGGGATTCAGCCAAGGCCAGGAACCAAGCTAAGTAATTTACAGGGATGAGCTTTTCTCAAAACGACTCAAGGGTAGGTACCAGAAGGTTTCAGGAACTCAGAAGGGCTTGATTCATCCTTCTGCAGCCAGAGGCTTGGCTGAAAGGGTCTGACAGTGGGAACCCTGGCTCAGATGACCCTGGGAATATAAGGGTTCTCTCCTTTGGGCCCTGACCTGTTTCCCCCATGCTGAGCCCATCACTGGTTCTCCAGAGGGGGGTGACAGTACCCCTGAGTTCATAATCCATTACACTACAGAGTGAGGAATCTGGGGGTATAAATATAACCTGTGCATTCATAGATACTCCAAAATCAGGAGTCCAGCTTCCTGTTTCCAGCCATTCTAACCCCTCATCACCACTCCTAGACTCGGGCGAGTGAGGCCTGTTGTCTGTGGCCCCTTACCTGGTTGCTTCAGGCCGTGTTGTCACAGATGGTCACAAAACCGGAGTTGCTACCTGTAACTTTCTGCTTCTGTATTCAGCTCTTATTTTTTCTGCCCTCGCTCAGAACTTTAGCTGATGACAGTCCTTTGCCTGGTTAAGCGCTCCAAATGTTCCCTCCCGAGGGTCTGAATCCTCGGCAGTCCTGTCACCACTGCAGGCTGCTGACCCCCGTTCCCCCCAAGCATCTGCTGTGGGACGCGGCAGCACTCAGAGGTGTGCCCGAGGACCCCAGGTTTGCAGACACAATCCCTGCCTCCACGGTGCAGCACCCCAATTTCCTCTTGGTAATCGGTCACTCCAGCCAGTAGAGGATCGCTTTTCTCTGCTGGTGGGGGGACATGGTCGTTAAGGAACCCCAAAATGCCAGGTGGCGACCCCATCTTCAATTCAGTGGAACCACTGCTGTGTTCCTGGGGGACACGTGTCTCCGTCAGGGCCTTGGACCTCTGGCCCAGCAGAGCTCCAGGATGGGAAGCAAACGTTCTGAGCGGATATATCGGATGCGGTGACAGGAGCCACCCCTACTCCACTGCTTGGCTCCCGGACCCACGAAGTCAGGGTCTGGGGGAGAGTGGCTTACACGGGTCTCTGATTTAACACACATGCTGGACTCCAGAGGATCAGGGTGCTGACTCACACTGGCACCGTGAGGAGCCACTGCACCTCTCAGTGAGGACGCATCCTGGTTATGGGATGTGTGGCCAAACCAGGTGACTCATGGGCATGAGCCCAACGCCGACCTCCTTTCTGTGAAATGGGACCCCTGACCGGAAGCAAGGCCGTGCAGGACACGACGGGGGTGGATGAGCACCCCGCGCGTCCCCCGACTCACAGAGCGAACACCTGGGTGACCCCATCACTCGCACTGCCCACTCGCCCCGTGGTGGGCCAGGCCACTGCAGAGAAATTGTTACACACCACATTTCCTTCCTCTTCCAAAGCAGTAACCTCTCATAGCCTCGATTACCCGCTTTAGAGACGAGTAAACAAGGGGAAAACGCAGCGCTCTCATAAGCCAGAAAAACGGGCAAGTGGAAGCTGCTGTCACATCTTCCAGGCAGAGATTAAACGGCAGAAGTGAGGCAGCCAGCGGGGTGCTGCTGCCTCTCAGCATGCCAGCCCTCCCGAAACCGGCCATCAACCCCAATGAGTCATCATGCGAAAGCCCTGCCTGAAGTAGTGATGGAGACACCATTCCTTAACACGAAAACAACAACAACAAAAAACAATCCCAGAGCATTTGGGAGCTGAGACACAGAATTTAAAGGAAAGGGACACCATTTTGGGAAATATGAAATTCTTAAGGCACCTTGGGTGACATTGGTGCTATAAAACCGGCCCAACAGGCAGAAGATGAACCATTCCTGATATCCAGATCTCGACAGGTGAGAAGACGTGAGCTTTTTGGAGAGGGCCAGGACGAGGCACCTCGCAGCCTTGCAACGTGACCAATGCACAGAGCACGCGCTACGTCTGCCGGGGTTGTGGACAGCGCCCCACTGGATTCACCCAGGGCTCTGTCTGAGCACAGTGCTTGCTCTGAGGTTCACCCCAAGGTGATGTTCCAACAAACCTCTCCACCACGGCCTCACAGAAGTGCTCTGGGATGCTGAAGGAGCTGCCTCCCACCTCCAAAGGCGGCCCGAGCAGAGGTGCAGCCAAATAAACTGCCAAGGCAAAACCTACGGGCTGACGCTGGGGTGATGGGGGCACCTCAGTGCGTTCAATGCCAAGTGCACCGGCCACTGTGCGGAACGGAGTGGCCTGAAATGTGAGCCGAGGAGAGCCGGGGGCAGCTGCTGCCAGCCAAGGGCACTTCAAGTCATAGGAGTGAAAGGGGCGGCAGCACAGGTGGCGGATGCAACACCACCTTTGCTCCTCCAGCTGTTTAAAAAACTTTCCAGTAACTGCATGCATTTCAGTGGCACCCTGAGATAGGACTCGAATTTCTTTGAAATAAAGGAAGGAAACCCGAATATTGAAACATAATTTGGTAGCTTCCCTCTTTTAGAAGAAAAATATGGAGTCAGAAGTATTCATCTAAGAAAGAAATCAGTTTTGATTACAGGGAACTCATTAAGCAATCACTCAAACCTAAAAATAATCAGGTACCGTGAGGGTTACTTACTGCCTTTCTCTGTGCTGATAAGAACAAAAAGTGAAGAATACAGAATATTCAGGACCCAGGGAGCCTGAGAGCCTTCCTGAATGTGGCTCATCAGGAGAGGGAGCCTCTGGAGCAAGGAGCTAAGGATTTTTGTCAAGGATGTTGAAAAAGATGAGGACTCCACTGTTATTGATTTGCTGCATTTCTCTGAAATCTAACACCTTAACTTGGGTTTGTATGGCCCTCAGCTTATTAATGGCAGGAAGTCACAAACATAGCTCCTATAGGACAGAAATCACACCTGTTATAATCACTTAAACGTAGCTCAACGTAGAAAACCTTAAGTATTTTCCTTCTCTATCTTGAACGGTGCCCGTCCTTTGTCTTCCTCACCAAAAAATCCAGGGAAACTTGTGAGTTTGAGACAATAGCTCACTTTGCTGCTTTCTCTTGCCTGTGACTCTACCTTCCAGCCCACACTTCCTATTCTCCATCTGTAAAAGGTCAAAAGAGTAATACGACACCACCCTGGCTTGCGGTGAACTTAAATACAAACATCTGTCATTCTCAAATATACAGCAGCAATGTGAGCCAATAGGGTATACGTAATGTACTGCTCCACAGAAGAGAGCAATACACTGGCGGGACTTTAACGCCAGTGCAACTGATAAGCAGACAGAGCATCTTCCCATGTCTGGCGTCTGCTTTGCTGCCACTCAGATGTCCTGTTTGCTGCCTGGCACGTCCTGGGGTTTCACAGACACAGGCACAAACAATCCCCTGTGGCCTTTGTGGACCTTGCACTGTGATGATTAACCAGACCGGTGGTCAGAATGGGACCAAACACACGGTATGTAAATACAGAAGTCATTTCCACGTTAACTGAGAATTACTATCAGCCTTTGCGTATATTGGCAATATAGATAAACTTGGAAGACAAATTGTTCATAGGAAAGTCGAGAATTTCAAACGCAACTTTTAATTTACCGTACTACATATTCTGAGAGTTTCCACAATCAAGTGTCTCTGGAAAAGGAAAGGCCTTCTGCTGGCCAGTATGAGAAGTACTAACGTTCCTCCTCTTGGTCTCCCCGCACCCCTCATGAGGAAAAAAACCCCACAGGCGATAATAAAGGCAAAATAATAAAAAAAAAATTTAAATAGTATGAAATTAGTTTTTATTTTTACCTCAAAATAAATGTTTAAAATTTTTCCAAAAACCAAAACTAAAGATGAACACTTAGAAATAAGGGTGAAGATTATTTTTTTCTTCCCTGGGGAAACCAGTAAGGCAGAAGTTCTAACGTGGCTTGGTTCTTTCCATAGAACTAGTCTAGGCCAGAACAAAAACACAAAAACACAAACAAAACCCCAACAACCCCCCCAAACCCCCAACCTCTCCTCAACTTTTTCTCTATTCAGTTGTGCCTACCAGGGTGAGGGCTGGCAGGAAAAAAAAATCCCCAAACATCCGCCCCGCCCCCCAAAACCAACACAAACAGATCTGAAAAGTTGGGAAAAAATCGTTTAACATTTGACCAAAGTTCAAATCTTTCTGAGGAGATCCAGTGAAGGAATGACCCCTGACCCCTGGGCAACCCAGCGGAGGTCAGCGCGAAGCACAGCAGGCGAGTTCATACCAGTGTCACTGGGCTGCGACTCAGCCGCACCTCCCAGCTCACCACAGGGATGTCTTGAAATTGAATTTCAGCTTCAGCAGGTACTTCAGGTTTACCTGAGCAATGTCGTAGACGATGTACCTGGAGGGGAAGCGTGTCAAGGTGCAAACGGTTTCATGACGGGGTGCGCGTGCTGCCCCCCCAAGGAGGGCAGAATGTCGGCGCTGCCCCTACCCCGGAAACTGCGCATATCCACGTGGGGTGCCCAATCCACGGGGAGAGACCACTGAGGAGGGAATGACGCCCGTGAGACCCGTGACAGGACAGTCTCGCACCAGTCCTGGGCCTCACTGCCGCAGGAAGGGACGCGACAGCCCCGGCTGCCCTCCGTGAAAGGATACTCGTTATACAGCAGACAGGTGTCGTTCACGCCAGACGGAACCCCGGTCCCCAGAGGAACCTCTACACCGTCCAGAGTGATACTGGCTGAAGGGTCAGGGGTGGTTTTGCCCAGACCTGCAAAACGGAAGGCACGAGTGAGATGACCTGTGAGAACGGAAGTTGAAAATGTCCCAGGGAGACGAGATCCCTTCGTGTTAGGTCTGTGTGTTTTAAAATTTATTTTAAAAATAAATTCCATACTCTACCCTTGTTCCACATGTTAAGCTTCAGGTTATACATAAAGATCCCAGGGCGCCAGCCTGAACTGATTTTAATAAGAACAGCACCCCCAGCCTCCACCCCAGGACCTATTTCTGCTGAGCAGAATTCCGAAGCAGTGATGTCAGCCAGGCAGGTGGGACTAACTGGGCAGGTGCTATGACCTCCAGCAATCTAAGATGCTCCAGGTCCCTCAGTGCTGGAGCTGAGAGTCAGGTTAAATAAAACCCAACGCACCTGGTCACCGGTGCACAAACCAAGACCCTCTGGTGGCATCTGTGACCCCAGCTGCAGCCACAGAGTGAAACAGTTCTTCATGGCCCTCCAGCTGTTTACCAGCTGGCCACAAGAATGCGGCCTCTGGGGAAAGAGCCCCTTCCCGGACACGTTACCTTTGACGCTGTGCTTGCCCTTGGGTAACTTGCTGATGTGCGAAGCATGCTTCAGTTCATACCTGTCAGGAGGGGGCGGTCTCAGAAGAGCCTCTAGGGCCACAGGGCTCTCAAACCAACAGTCTGATTCTCAGTATAAGGTCAAGGGAGAGGAGGAGACAGACACCAGCCACGGTCACTGCTGGGTGCCCCCTGCCGCTCTGGCTTCCGAAACCGGAGGCGCAGCTCTTTCTGAACAGTCTGTGCCAACGACCGCTGCTCTGGGGCCTTTCACGGACCAGTCGTTCGGAGCTGTGGCCGGCCGCTCCGGAGGCTTCCGTCCAGCCCACGACCCCCAGACCCCGGTCTATCACATCTCTCTGACCTCTGTCTTACAGTCGACAGGACCGACGTGGGGTACTTGCAACTGGGATTAAGACTCCAGTGTGGTAGGGGCTACGGGGTGACCATCCTCTGTGCAAGTCGCCCTCTGCCTGCCAGTCCCCGCGGCCTGGCTGTACTCCTGTCCCTGGGACGGTGAGGCATCCCTGCATCCTGCTCGTTCACTTAACTTAGGAACTGCCTTCTGCTACCCACCACCTAATTGGTGCGTCCTGTAATTGTGAAGGGGAATTTTCAGAGTCCCCTTCCAGCCAAGGGGAGTTCTCTTCCCTACAGCCTACTGAGGTCTTCCACTCCCATCAAGTGCCATCAGGGTCCCTTTCTAGCCAAGTGTTCTCCTTCCCACAGCCTACCTCTCCCATCCCCATCAGGTGCCACCAGCCCCAAAGCCAGGTGTACTCACATGTTTCCCAGGGCAACCTCCCCCAACAGGATCAAGCCTACTGGGTCTCCCTGAAACGTGTGGCAGTAGTTGGCACTCTTGGAGACCATGTCGGCGAAATAGATCCCTTTACCGAACATGTAGCCAGTCTGCAGGGGTGGAAAGGGGACAGCTGAAAACCTAACGGGAGTCAGCTGCTGCGCCGATCCACCGAGGGCGCGGACTGAGCCAGGCGCCGCGCCAAGGGCAGGAACAGCCACTTCTAATTCCCACACGGCCCCTACCGGGGCGTGGAGGCCTTAGCTCCTGACCCAGGCTGTTCAGATTCCCAGATACTGGGCCACAAGACGTACTAAACCTCTCTGGACCCCACTTTCTCCTCTGAAGTGGGGGGAAGAACCTAACTGGGCTGTTGTGAAGACTGAGTTAATAAACGCTACTGAAACTAGCGCCTGGCACGGGTGAACACCCGATCAATGTCAGCTACCATTTTTATTACTTTTCTAAAGTGAAAACACGAAGTTCAGGGCCGTTATTTGCCCAAATCACATGCTACGGCACAGCACTAGTCATTAAACCTCTTCCCTCCCCACTATGTACCACTGTAAAATGAGAGGCTTGGAAGACCACCTCCAATTTCCTGTCCAGCTGGCCACTTCTGTAGTCCAATAGGGGAGGCGACAATTTATTACTGTATTTTCCTGAGGAAGATACCGGAGCTCACAGCGGTTACCCGGCTGGGAAGTGGTGGAGTCAGATGGAAACTTGGGTTGGCCCGTGGCCAAAGTCCATTCTTTGCACACTGACACCCCAACTAGCATTCCCAGCACGGCCTAGACATGTCTTCTGTTCCAGAAACTGTGCTCGACACGCGCAGCCGCACCACCACCACGGGCTTTGGGATGGGAGAATGAGGGTGCAGGCACTACCTGGGGGCTGTGCTGAGGGCCTGGACAGGGATGTCTGGCCACCTGTCAGCCACAGCCAAGACAATACCCACAGCTTTAAACAGGGCCTCTTACTCACTGGGGCACGTACAGTTCTCACCTAAGTATCTACAAAGCTCTTTACAGAGCCAAGTGCAGAGACAGGCACTGCCCACCCCGCACCCCCCAGGCCAGGCACCTACCACGGGCGCTTCAGGTGGGGCGATGCGGAGACCCTGGGACAGGATTCCAGCAAAGTTGGTGGTCCGGGACCCGTGCCACAGCAGCCTTCGGTTGTGCAGCTGCTTGAACGGCTTGTAGCGCTGGCTCTCTCCTTCACGCTCTATCTTAAAGATCTGGTAGGAATATTAAGCAAATGAGAGAGATGAAGGATGCCATTTGTGACTCTGGTTAACCTGGGGATCTGACTAGATACAGGAGAACTGACTGGTTGTCCCTAGAGCCTGGAAACGTAACAGCTCTTGGAGCATGTAAGGTGTTTCAATCACGACAGAGCAACCTGACCCATCGAGGTCCCATCTAGCAGACGCTAGCGACTAAAAGGAATACTAGGTGTAGCAGATGCGCACCTGAGGCATTTCATTTTGGATCCTTGATTCTAAAACCAGGTTTTCAGATAAGAAATGTCCTTTAAAACAGAATAAAGCCACCCCAAACCACGAGACTACTAATTTTTTGCTTAAAAATTAAATCACTTCCTTTGATTATGCCAAGCAGTAAACTGCTCTTTACTACCCAGGTTGGAGGAATGAACAGGAAGGGATAACAAGACATATGGGGACAGAGGAAAAAAGAGATTCTTACATCAATGACTTTCAAGTCATACGCATTGTGTGTTGTTGCATGAGTGTTCTTGACATATTTCCTGATGATCTTAGCTTCCTCAGAATCTTTGTCTACCACCTAGGAGAAGGATGTCTTGGAGTTAGAGCAAGGGAGAGCCCAGGAGACCACACAGAGGCAGGAGGGACAGCCACAGGCTCAGCTGACACACAGATCACACCACAGCCCTCTTAGAAGCCCAGGTGGGACTGAGAGCCTGTGTCCCAGGCCCCATGATTGGAGAGGGCCTGGGACAGTGGTCCCACTTGCTTGGGCATCAGCTTCTTTGGGATAGCAGGAAACTAGAAACCTGGGGCTCACTGTGGTCAGGGAGCCCCCACAACAGAGAGCTGGCTCCCAGGTAACATTCCAGTTCATGGACTTAAACGCTTGGGCCAGGAGACACCCCACAGCGAAGACTTGCAATTCAAAGAGGCAGAGATCCCATTAATCGTAGGGGTTCTGCAGCTGGGGGTGGAGGCTCCATCTCTTGAATCCTCAGGGCTTTGCACACTGTGGCTTAGAGCAGCCACCACTACCTGCCAACTAGTTCATGTAATCTGTGCAAAACGAACATGAGTGTGTCACGGGAAAAGCTATGTGTGCTCTCTTATTTTCATAGTCTTACCCAAAGTTCAGAAAATCCAAGAATTCTGCTCTTCCTCAGACTCTTAACTAAAGGCTTCAAAACTGTCAACGGGGAGAATGACAGCCCGTCACAGAGAACCATGCCGATGGCCGTCCCATCTTAGGTGCCCCAAGGGCAAAGCATGTGACCTGGTGTCTTACCTGCTCAGACCCTCAGACCCATGCTTTGTCCTAAGCAAGAAGCAAAGGCTCTTTTTAGTGACGTAAACACCACACCAGGCTCGCCAGACCCAGCGCACCTGACCCATGTGACACTGCAGGGAGGGATGCAGGGGGCTGAGGAGCGAGGCACATGGCAGGGGAGGCCAGGCTCAAGGTCAGGGCAAGGTAGGAGGAGGGACGAAAACCCCTTCTCCGTTTGGCCTAGGCAGGGTGATTTCTGCCCAAAACTCCAAAACACTGAAGTCCAAAGACTGTGTGTGGCAGCTTCAGCCGGAGAATACAAACCCAGGCACGCGTTTTTATTAAAGCCACCATCAAGCATTTCTACTTCTGAAAAGGGGTATCAGGAGCAAACTTTCTAGGGTTCGTGCTACAAGTCTCCAAAAACAGATCACCTCCAGATTAAGTTAAAAAAAAAAAAAAAAACCCTTTCCATAAGGCTCCCCAAAAACCACTCTCTAAACCAAACCGAGGCCGTGGCTTGGGAGCCCGCCACGCAAACAAGGTGCGTATTTACAGGGCTGCGGTTCCCAACAGACCAGCAGCAGCAGCACCTGGGACTTTGCAGAAGGGCTGGTTCCCGGGCCACCGCAATCTGGAAGCTCTCAGGAGACGCTGGTGCATGGTCAAGTCGGAGGACAGACCAGGCTCTTGGGCTGGGTGGTCGGGATGCTCTGGAAAGGGCAGGCCCTATTACCTTAATGTCAGTTTTGAGCTTCTCATAGTTGACATCGATGGGGTCCTTGCTGCTATCCTCAGACCCAGCCCTGAGCAAACTGTAGGCCACCTCGATGTCCAGCAGGTTGTCCAGCATTTCCACCTTGGTCTGGAGGAACAAAGGAAAACCTGGAGCGAGGGAAAACTCACCATTTTGGCATAGAAAACATACAGGCAGATGACAGTCCACACGAACAGTGTGTCACCGACATGTCACAGTGAACTCTCCTGAGGATTTCTTGGAATGCTGCGGAGGGCTTGCTCCTTGGGGGTGGGGGGTGAGGCAGAAGCCACGGGGCTGTGCTGAGACCCGTCTTTCCTCTCCTACGCACTGGTGCTGGTGTCGGGGGGGACCTGTCGCTGGCTCCCCTGTGAGGCGGGGGCAACGGAGGGACACTGCCCGCTCTGCCCGTGCTCTGGCTCCACCAGCGTGGGTCGAAACCCCATTTCAGAACGATGGCAGGACGGTGGCCCTCCCAGCACTGGCCCCTTCCCTCAGGGACCACGACGCGGAGGGGCAGTCATGGGGGGCGCGACACCCTAACTGGGACCACAGCCAGTGGGCTGCAGGCTCCCTCCCGGACGCCTGCTACCTTCACGCTGTCCGCGTTGTTCAGGAGCGGAGGCTTCTTCATCCCGAAGTCGTGGGGGATCAGGGTGTAGAAGCGGTTTGAGAGATCCAGGATCTGGGCGTCGCTGCTGCCCTGGGACACCGCCTTCAGGGGAGGGGACAGAGGGAACGCAGGCTGCGGCGCAGCTCCAAGGCCCCGGCACTGGGTCGGGCTTTCTGCTCTGGAAGGTGGGTGCCCGGCAGAGTCCCGAGGTGGCCGCCCGGCAGAGTCCCGAGGTGGCCGCGCGTGTGCACGGGAGACGCCCACGAGGCCACGGGCCTGCTCGCGTCAGGCTGCCCCGAAGCGGCAGCTCCCCACCCTCAGGCTGCACGGCCCAGCACGCAATCGCTTCCCACAGACAACCCCATCTGCATAAAAAGCGGTGCAGTTATAGACTCGTGAACCCATCACTATGCAAAATGTGAACGGTAGCATCCATGGGGTGCGGTCATGGGAGCCGCTATGTTGTTCTTTCAACTTTTTTAAGTTTGAAAGCTTTTCATAATAAATTGTTCAAAGGGAAAAATACTCATTGCTATTAAAATTCAGTCTGGCTCCCTTCCATCCACCGAACTTCATCTTTAAGGCAAAAAATTAATTTTTACTGCAACCAGAGGTTCAGGTGGCCAGGTCCAGAAGGGCTAAACTCTCCTTCCTGCCACAATGCCATCCAGGGCTCTCCATGCGCAAGTGCTCGACAAACACCCGGAGACGCAGGGGCTGGGTGACAGGGCGACGCACACTCGGCAGACACCCCAGCGTGGTAGAGGGTGGTGAGTCGACACCCTGCAAGCCCCAAGCCCCAAGTCTGCTCCTCCCTGGGACACCAGCTTCTCCAAATCCTAAGACTTCTGTCCGCTGCGGTCTGCTCTGTGCCGGGGGTGAGGACACTGCCCCAGCCCCTGACCCTGGGCGTTCTGGAACAGGAAAGGCTTGGGCTGAACAAAGCCTTTCACATCCAGCTGGCGGGTCACACGGAAAGTGGCCGCTGCTTGGACCTCGCTAAGGGGATTAACTGCTACATTTCGGGGCCTCGTCTCCAGCAGCAGCCAAGAAGTCCGCTTTCCTGGCCCCCCACTGTGGCCTCCTGCATACTTTTCTTCTTTCATGAGCCAAGCCTGCACCCCACCCCACCCAAACACAAGTGGGACCCTCCGGGCCCAAGCCTGAAAGGCTCTGGTGATGGGGACCTTTGTAGAAAAGCTGATACGGAATGAATATGAATGGAAGTAGGGCATTATTTAGCTTTCTATTTGATGACTTCCTAGTAATGGCAAAATAAATTTAGCCTATCTTAATACACAAAATAAAATCGGGATACTCATGAAGCAGGAGAACTACATTCCTCATCAAATTTATAGGGAATTTATTACACATCCGATCACTGAAAACACTAATTCATTAGTTCTGTGACCATCTTTCACAAGAGTCAGGCACCTGTCATACTTGTTGGATTGAAAAAAATGGAAATCCTCATGAACTGTGGCTTGGTATGTCTATTTCACTAATCCTGAGTAAATGTACTGCCATACCCCCAGGACGAGAGGTTGGCCCAAGAGACCAAGGGGCAGCTGGGACAGAGGAGGGACCAGCCCCACCCTTACCTGCTGGACCTCGCTGAGGATGGAGTACGCGGCCTGGATCTGCCTTTTGCTCAGCTTCCCCAAGGGCATCTTCTGGAGGTCAATCTGTGGAGATAGGGGATCCCCCCTGAAGACCAGGCACTGTGCAGAGTGACAACGAAGAGCTGGACCGAGAACGCCTCAGGCCTCCTGCGCCCTCGAAAGAAGCATCTTCTCCTGGGCTGCCTGGTCTTCCTGAGGAGACCTGGTGACCCAACTCTGCAGACTTTGCAGTCCCACGCCTCTGCAGGTCTGCGCAGAGCCTGGGAGAGAAGATTCTCGCTCACTTTGTGTACCGCCGGGTAAGGCGTCCACGGCTCTCCCATCCCTGCACTCACTGTGAAATACACCACCCAGGACAAGCCTGGCCACTTTCAAAAAGGATGTCACTCCGTGCGGCTCTCTAACACTGTTGGGCCCTGAGCGTCCTGCCAGGCTGAGCGCCACACAGCAACACAGGGATGAAAAGGAAGAGGCCACCAGTGGTTCGTACCACTCAGGTTTGTCCCCTGCGCCCCAAGGCTGGGTGTAGCCTCCCGAAGGACCTGGGAGGTAGCAAGCCTTCAGAAAAGGGGCGGAATGGGCAAGGCCGATCCGCAACTCTTGCCCTTGACATTGGTCCCTGCTCCTTGTTCAGAGTAGCCTGAAGCTTCTGGGCTCCGGGGCTGGGGAAGAGGGGAGGCAAGGTATAGAACAAACAGGGAACGCTCTGCTCAGCCCGCTGTCCCCGCCACTCTGCCCTGAGCAGGGAGGAGCGGCACTAACCCTTGCACCATCACCCCACCCCACCCAGCCCCGTGCCCAACCTCTTCTTAAAAACAGCTGGTATGAATTTTATCTGATGAAGCAAGTGTCAGGGTTGTCTGCATGTCTGTCAATGCTGGTTGCTGCTGCTCTTTTCCTGGTTGTGGGCCACATCCTGGACTTGCCAGGACAACTCTGGCTGGCCGTTCGGCTGGGCCACAAAAGCAAGTATACAGATTTGATCACGGCAGCCAAAAAGGGAAAGGTGCAAGGGGACCTGGGGACTCAGGGGATGCTCTCTATAACACACCCAACACTTCACAGCAAGTCCAATGACCCTGGGCCAAGAGCAAGCACTCCAGGCCTCAGCACACCTGCATCTGTCTCAGGATGAGGAACGAGTAGAGACACCGGCATCCCACGAGACCAGCCACGGAACCTGGCCCCAGCTCAGTCTCCAGCAAGTGCTCACGATCAAACAAAGCGCAGTACCTCGTACTCCACCATGGCCTTCTTCATACTCTCCACATCGAAGATCATCTTAATGAGCTCCTGCACTGGCTTGGGGAGCTTGGACTTGGTGCCAGGGTTTACCGTCAGCTTCTTTACAGCCTCCTCATCCTTTAGGGAAAAAGAAAACCAGTAAGAGACCCAGTTAAACAACCCAAAGTGGTGCTGGTGGGAGGGGTTTGAACTGCAGGTCAAGGATATAGGCTGGTGTGCAGAAGGGCTGAGTGTCAATCAACAAGGCCGGGGTAGCTATTGCCAGAGGAGCATGTTTGAGTTTGAAGAGGGACCAGACACTTCCTATGCACCCCAAGAACTTCTGGCTGCTCCAGATTCTTATTCCAGCCGCCCTTGCAGCACCCCGTTCGGTGTAGGCTGACCTGCAGGCACTCGTGCTCCCCGCCCCCCCCCGCACCCTCATGGCCTCCCACCCCGGGGCTGCTGGAGCCCTGCCTGGAAACCTGCCCAGTGCCTACTCATGCCTGACCCGGAAGTGCTGGGCCACTATGAGCAAACCTTTGACCAAGGGGACACTGGACAAATGCTCCCCCATTTCTCTTGCACTGCCTCACCCCAGGGCCAACTGTGGGAACTAAGTTTACAACCTTCTCTGTAGTCCCAAAGGATCAGGCAACCAGGCACCCTGAAGCACATCTTAGCATTAACCCCCATCCTCCCTCCCCTAACGCGCCCCCAACACTCGCCCCTGCTCCCTGGGATTGTACTTCCTAGGCTAAGTCGAGACCACACTGTATTGGCAATGCCTTAATTCTTCTCACTTTTGAAGCCCACGAAGGCAGGGGCTGCAAGCTGTCCATCAAAGTGTCCTTAGCAACTAACAGTGTTTGATGTTTGCTCGGAGTGAAGGTGACTGGCATTATTAGTCTCTGACCCTGAGATCTGCTTGGCTTAACCCAGCTGCAGAGAGGAACCTGTGCTGTGTCAGTGCTCGTGGCCTCTGCTGTCAGCATCGCAGTGGATCTTAACGCCGAAACGCTGAGTCTTAAATGCGCTCTCACTCTCTGGTTATGACTTCACTGGAGGGCAAACTATTCATGCATCAAAAAGCCTAAATTTAAATGCACATATGCTGTGACTGACTCTGCCCCCAATGGTAGTAAGTCATAGAAGTACAGATATTTATACGTATAGCAGCATCATTGTGTCAAATAATCTAACTCCCAATGGGGTGGGGCATTGTGTTGTTTGTTAAATTATGAATTATGGCCATCCACAAGGTGAAATTCTGTACGGCCTTAAGATAGCATGCTCTAGATCAATTCAGGTTAATACAATAGCTGCTGGTTTTGAAATGTGGGCATTTTAAATTGAGATGTGTGCAGGAGTTAAAAATATACCAGATTTCAAAGATTTCGTTAATAAAAGGTAAAATATCTCAATAATTTTGTTAATATCAATGTGCTAAAATGATTATGTTGGATATAGTGGGTTAAATAAATTACTATTAACTGTTTTTTGCTTTTTAAAATGTAGCTAGTAAAATGCATGTGTAAATGGTCACATATTTTTATTATCTATAAACTAGAGTCCTCCCTGTGAGACATGCCAGTCCTCAAAGATTTAGAATTAAAACGTGTACCCACCCATAAGTCTTTCCTTCTGCAAAATAAATTGTGTTTTCCCTCGATTATAAAAGTTAACAAGATTTCACAGAAACACAAGGCAAGCATTTGTCAAAGCAAATGGTCACAAAAATATCAGCCAAAACACAACTGTCTGTTAATATGTAGGGATACAGCCAAGGTACAAACACAACTAATGTAGATTTTAGGAAATTATTAGGAAATAATTTGAGAATAAAAACTGACCTATCTGCACAGCAAAGGATACCACCACAAAAATGAAAAGGTTCCCTACTGAATGGAAAAAAATATTTGCAAATCATGTATCTGATAAGGAGCTAATATCTGAGAAACCTAAAGAATTCCTACAACTCAACAGCAAAAACAAACAAACAAACACCAAAAAACACCACCAGACAATTCGATTTAAAAAATGGGCAGAGACAACTTGAATGGCCATTTTTCCAAAGACATACAAATGGCCAAGAGATCTTTAACTAATCACCAGGGAACTGAAAATCAAAATAACAATGAAATACCACATCACACCTGTTAAGGGTGGCTATTATCAAAAATGAAAAAGAAAGAAAGAACAGGTGCTGGTGAGGATGTGGAGAAAAGGGAACCCTCGAGCCCCGTTGGTGGGAATGTAAACTGGTGCAGCCACTTTGGAAAACAGTATGGAGGCTGCTTAAAAAATTAAAACTATCATATGATCCAGCAATTCCACTTCTGGATATTTAGTGTAAGATAAAGGAAACACTAATTCAAAGATATACATTGTGTATCCCATGTTTGTAGCAGCATTATAATCAATAGCCAAGACATGGAAACAAGCTATGTATCTACCGACAGATGAGTGGATAAAGAAAATATACTACACACACACGGGCTATCATACAGCTATAAACAATATCTTGCCATTTTTAACATAAATGGATCCTGAGGGCATCATATTAAGTAAAATAACTCATAGAAAGACAAATACTGTATAATCTCACTTATATGTAAGACTAAAAGAAATGAAAAACAAATAACAAAACACCAAGGGAAAAAACCCTACAACCCTAAATCAAGCCCATGGACACAGAAAAGAGGCTGGTAGTTGCCACAGGCAGAAAGTGGGGCGGGGAGTGGGGGTGAGATGGGCGAAATGGGTAAAGCGGTTCAGAAGACAAAAACATCCACTTATAAAATGAGCAAGCCATGGGAATGTAATGGACAGCACGATGTGACAAAAGTTCAAAGTACCACATTACATATTTGAAAGTTGCCAATTCTTATCACAGGAAAAAAATTTCTGTAACTAAGTGTCGTGATGGATGTTAACTAGACTTGATGTGGTGACTTTGCAATATATACAAATCGCGAATCCTTACATTGTATACCTGCAATTAATAACATGCAGGCACATATCAATTATACCTCAACAAAAATAAACGAAAAACCTGTGACCTAGAACACATCAAGTCACTATAATTCTATCTCGATGATAAAACAGGTCACACGATCCATGAGGAAACAGGTTCAGATAAGCAGCCTTATCTGGAATCCATGAATGACTCCTTATTGTGTTCAAGAACTGTGCCTCCTTGAGGGTCTTAAAAATGCTACTATATCAAGACCCATTCTCATATTTCATGGTGTGCAATTTATTCACAAAAGATGCTGAATTTTATTAAATGCTTTTTCTGGTGTCTATTTAGGATGATTGTGTGGCTTTTAACTTTTATTCTACTCATATGTTTAATATTATTACACTGATGGATTTTCGTATGTTGAACCAACCTTGCATTCCTGGGATAAATCCAGCTCGGTCCCAGTGTACAACCCTTATGCGCTGCTAGATTCAATTTGCTAGTACTTTGTTCAGGGGTTCCCACCTCTAACCAGAGGGATATTGGTCTTTAGCTTTCCTTTTAATATCAAGGTAACACTGGCTTCATAGGATCAAATGGAAAGTGTTCCTTCATTTTCTATCTTTTGGAAGAGTTCGTGAAGGACTTGTATTAATTCTTGAAACATTTGGTAGCATTCACCATGGCAAGTTTTTAAAAGACTATGGTGTCCCTTCTTTTTACTAGAACTAGGTGGTATAAGACCATTAAGTGATTACCTGGCCATAGTCAATCTCCAGGGGGTAGAACTTTTTGGGATACTTGGTGAAGTTTTTGGAGAGCCAGGCATTCCCGGTTTTCTCTTCATACAATTTTATAAAGAGGTCGATGGCATCCTCCCTGGACGGCACCTGCTCCAGTTTGTTACTCCCGATCGCCGTGCCCACGCGGCCCCAGGATCTGAATATCCAGTACCTGTGTGTGGAGGGGGAGCATCGGAGACAGATTTGTGGGTCAGCTGGTCCCATTTCAGGGTGGGTTTCCCGTCCCTGACATTCCACTCGGGTGGGAAAGAATTATACACATCCCAAAATGATGGTGACTGACAGAGGAACAAAAGGAACCGATATTACAATAAAGGACCTTCGTTTTACTTTTTATGAAACCGAGTGTTGTAAATTTAAAGCAATGAGAAAATGCCCTTCCAAGTCATGTTGGCGCATGGACTACCAAAGTGCCAAAGAACAGCTTACGCTTGCACCTGGTAGCCAAGCTTGAGGAACAAAGCCTGGGCCTACAGACCTTTAGATAAAAATACCTTCTTTCGCTTCCCAAAGAAATACAGAAATACAGCAGGAATCATTTGGAAGTCATGTGTTTAAGAAGATGCAACCATTAATGACATGTCCTAAAGACAACGAAGAACTTCTGGTTCAGATCAGAAGCCGAGACGCGATGGAATGGGAGGGGGTGAGAGTGGCACTCGGGGTTAGCTACCTCAGATGCAGCCCATAGTTTTGTTTCCATCTCTATTTAGGGCACACATCATGGTACCCTACTTGCTGTGCTGCCTAGCTCCAGGTAAGTTAATTTTTCTTAGTGGAAGTAATGAATAAGTTAAATTTTACATCACAATAAGTATATCAGAAACCTAAATACAAGACTTATGCATTTTTAAGGTGAAACCAGAGTTCAAAGAAAATTTGGGGCTTCCTGCTATTTTCCTGGGCTACTGCCCAGAGACGTATAAATTCATTCTCTGCTGGAGTTTTCCTCCTGGAAGTATTTGGAAGACACCATACTGAAACATCCTGACCCGAACAGTCCTCATGACCTTTTCACTCTAAAAACCAGGAAATTTTATTAGGCCTACAGGGAAAGACACATGTCACAATCACCATTAGAATTTCTTTTCTGTTGGTGGTGGAAATTTTTATTCTCATTGCCTGTCATTTAACAGACTATGACACTATACATTTCTACAAAAACCCTACCTCCTCTTCCTCAGTACAATATACATCTAGCTTTTGGAAGGTATATTTGACAAGCAAGAAACCATTTTTTGACTTTCAATCTCTGTCAAGAGCGGCTACTAAACAAAACAACAGATATGGTTTATTTCTTCAGAAATTTTAAGTAGCCAACCAGATACTTTGGACTCTTTTAGGGTCACCTCTGAAGGTCACTTAAGTGAAAGGTCTGGTGAAAAGCTAGAGAGGTGGGAAGAACCTGAGCCGTGACCGTGCTTACAAACTTGAGGCTAGCGTGGCTGACCAGGTTCTGACTGCAGCTCCCCGGGGATACCAGGGAGTTATCATCACAGGGGTTTGCCTTTCAACTGGTAAAGCTTTCTGGATCTCTGGAGTTCCAATAGGTAACCGATTTCATATACTAAAAAGGTCAAGTTTAACATATGAAGGTAATTCTTAAAAAAGTTGGTTTTTCACCATTAGATTTCAATAAGAGTTCCTTCCACACATCTTTCCACCTACACACAGCTTGCATTCCATGTTGAGACAATCAGTGGAGCGGGGGATGGTAAAAGCCAGTCCAGACCCTCGGCCCCTCAGCACCCCAGAATTGGCCCCTGCCTAGCTCCACCAGGTTAAAAACAAACAAACGAAAAGCCCAAAAAGGTCAAACTCAAATGTCTTCGGTAACTAGGAAGTTTAAAGTAATATTAAAGTAATATTAAAGTAATATTAAAGTAATATTAAAGAGTGAATCTAGTTCTTGTCAAACCGTGCTTTAGAAATTTAAAAACATGTACAAAAGCATCTATCAGAAAATCTGGACTCTTTGGATGGCTACAAGAGAAGAGGGTAGATTACGTGTCGCCGTGCCAGAGCAAGGCTGTCTGGTGGTCCCCTGCTCTCACGAGAGGCCTCATTACACCGTGTTCTGTGGGAAGGGACCAAACCCCCAGACACTGGGATACGCGGGTCCTGTGAAGCTGCCCGCACGGCACGAACAGGTCTGCACCTGTCAGGGAGCACAGCTCCCACGAACACCCTTCCCCCCAGAACACACCTGCTCTCTTTGTCATCCTCCAGGAGCTGCAGCTTGTAATAGGAGTTGGTTCCTTTAACGATGTCCACCAGGCCGAGGGTGGCGCTGAAGACCTTTCCGCCTTTCTCCAAGACATGTGCGGAGTGTTCCAGACCTGTCGCAGGGAGGCAGGAGTCCTACAGTTTCCACCCCTACAGGGGGGCCGGTGGGCTCAGGGAGGAGGTCCACATGGGCCTGGCTACCCTAACGCCAGCTTCGGGAGGTTCCCCACGACAGGTGTGTGTGCTAGGACTGGGGGAGCCCGAGAGGAGCCAGGAAGGCAGAGCTAGGCCCCGCTGCACCCCATTTCCTGATGGATGCGGGCGAGGGCAGCCCCACTCTGCTCACAGCATTCTCCCGCTCACCAGAATCAGGATCGACAGCGGCTCCTCCTTTGAGAGTTAATTTCATTTTCTTTTCAGATTTATTGATTCCTTGGAAGGGACAGAACGATGTAAACGTTAAATTAAAAAAAGGGGGGAAGGTAGAAAGCAAGTGGGTCATTTTCACTCACATCACATGCCAACATGACATCTGCGTGCTGCCTCCTGCCACCCCAAAGCACCTGGCATTCTGGGCCCAGGGAAAACGAGACTGACAAAACTGGCCCGGGGCAGCATTACACAGGCCACTTCAGGGTCACAGAGAGAGAGCAGCGCCACAAAGGCAGACCCAGCCACTTGGGCGAGCCATGACCGACAGCACAATGGGGCCACTGGCATCCCTGGCTCTCAGCCCCCAGGGATGGGCATCATGGGGCCTCACCTTCCTCCTTGATGGGGCCCTTGCTCTTCTTGGAGACCACAGCCGACTTCCCTTTTGGGGCCACAACTTCGACAGGCTCCGTCTTCACCTCGGCGCCCCAGGGGGACAAGATGTGGGCTGAAAGCAACTCCTGAAGGCTCTTGGTGGAGCCGGTGACGTCCTGGAGGAAATCCTCAGACACGACGCGAATGTTGCCCTCTTTTACCTCCTCCATCTTTTTATTCATCTTTTCTACCTCCTCTGTTCAAATCAGAAAGAAAAAAGGAAAAAAAAAATCTGAACAGTAAGCTTAACACGAAACTCGAATCTCAAATTACTAGAGTCGTATGTACTAAGTACTTCCAGACCCTCACCCCCCACAGCAATCCTTTCCTTCCCAATCTAGTGTCTCAGGGCGTCTCGACAACTGTCTCATCGGCAACGTTCCCCTTTCTCTGCGGTACGGTGAGTCAGGGCCGCCTTCTCCAAAGCCCTCTACAGAATGAGATGTTAACAGAGTCCAAGGTCAAATACACAGGGAAAACGCTATATACTTCTCTGGTCTTGGAGACTTGCAATGGGTGTCAGTATAATAACCCTGCAAAGAAACCTATTTACCTTTGTTTAACTGCATTTCCCCAACTTCCCGTACTGAGCCTGTGAACTGTTGTTTTGGCAGCATCTTGTGGAAGAGCGCTCGGTGATGAGAGCAGCCTAGTCTTAAGTGGGGACCAGAAGATGTGTGAACATGCTCCAACGTGGAGCATCAACATCGGGTGCAAATGCGGGCTTCCCTCCACACAGAACCACAGCAACGATGCTCAGGAGAGGCTCGTTTTCTGAGTGCTGTTTGTGCGTCACACGCTGTGTAAGCACTTCACCTAATTCTCATTGCAATCACAAGAAACAGCGTTATCTCGGCTTTACAAATACAATGAAACTCACTCTTGGTACTGATGCACAGGGAGGCCTTGTTGACCGTTCCTGTCAACTTCCCCCCGAGTTTCTCGATCGTGGCCTTCACTTCCTCCTTGTTCCGGGACAGTTTCCCAAGAGTCAGGATCTTCATGTTGGACAGTGGCTTATCTGGGATGGGAGAACGGAACTGTGAGGCAGGACGGCTGGTCAGGAAGGGGAGACGGGGAGCAGGAAACCAGGCGACAAGCGCCCGGGGAAAGGCCGGAGCAGGGCCCCTGGACGGCCTCAGCACTCCCCCTTCATCGCTTCTGAGGGGGTCTATGAAAGCAGAAGTAAAAGGCTAGTGGGAAAGCAGAGGTCACGACAGTAAACTGTCACCTGAGATGCTGCGCTCATCCCCAGGCACAGAGAGGCTATATTTGGGGATGACAGACCAGGAAGCTGGCAGTGGGATGGGAAACAAAATGGCAGGTCATCGGAACTCCAAATTACTTTTATTACTCGTCTCCCATCTCACGTCTAAAAACAAACTGTAATTTTTAATGCAATATTTATTAGTTAGCCCCATTAAAAAAATTAGACTTGTCCGTAACAGTCACTCAAAGCTTTAATCATGGTGAGCTGAGACAATTGATTCTAGGCAAAAAGAAGAGTTATTCGAGGCATCCAGCACTGACCCCAGGCCAGAGAGCACCGGAAGAAGGGTGTGCCTTGCTGGTGGCTGCTGGGAACACAGTGCCGGTTACATGTCCCCAGAACGAGGAGCCCTGCAAGAAGTCCTGCAAGCACCCAGGCGTCCCTGAGTACACGAGACAGTGGGTCTCTTCTGGTGACAAAGACAAATTTATCTCTGTCTTTGCTGGCGTGGAGCATTTCTCAGTAATACCGATCAGTAGTTTCCTCGGCAACATATACACAAGTCTCCGTGTGCGAGGGACCCCAGCAGCACATCGGGCTCAGGGGGACTGAAGCGGGCAGGGCTCCCGGGGGCAGGAAATAGAGACCTCACAGATGCTCTGTAGGGCTGTCAGGCTGGATTCACCGGATGCCTTTCCAGTGAGGCTGCCTACCTGGCCTTTCCTTGGAGCCCCCCTCCCAACCTGGGGGCGGGGCAGGGCTTCCCCACAGCATCAGCAGCAGAGAACTCAGAAGGACGCCCTGCTCCCCCTAAGAACAAGGCCCGAGCCCACCCCCAGCCACCACGGCCCTGGAGCTCTACCTGGTGGGGCAGACGAGTTCACAGTCACGGGCGCAGAGGCTGAGGCGGGCGGCGGCGCTGCCGCCACTGGGGCGCTGGTGTCCGGCGGGAATATACGGTCTTGCTTTTTGACCTTCAATTTCTTGAGGTAAGAGATTTCTCGGAATTCCTAAAGAATTTAAGTTTCAGTTAGGAAACCAGTTCTCCCTGGAAATAACCACCTGATAGAGCAAAAAGGATTTCTCTGGTCCAAATTACAAAATCTCTTTTTCCTTCTCACAATGAAGAACATAAGAAAACATGAAGCTTCTAGTATGAAATCCAGCACTGAAGATACCGCATTTATTTCCAGTGCTTCCCAATTTATACTACAGCTGGTACTATGCATGCTTTAAGATAAAAATGTTTTGCTTAAAAAAAAATCAGATACGGTCAGAGAACCACAGCTGGAACCTAACACCCCAGGCCTTATTCCCGAGTTGCCCCCCTCAGGAGTCAGCAGGCCTCTGTGGCATCATGTGCCTCTGCCATGACTGAAAGACCCCCTGCCCCAAGACTCACACACTGGGAGAAAGATTAGTACCCCCCACCCAAAAAAAAAAATCAGCACAATTCCCTCCCCTCTGCAGAAGGGGATAGGGATGCAGAGAGCCCAGCCAGAGTTGGTATTCACACAGTCTGCCATCAGCACCGTCCACCTTCATCCCAGGTGATTCACAATGGGCTGTGCTCTAAGTGGTTGCTCAACAAACATCAAATACAGCAGTAGATCGCCCCTTAATCCACGGTTTTGCTTTCTGCAGTTTCATTTACTTGGGGTCAATCTCTGTCCAAAAAAGATGAAATGGAGAATTCCAGAAAGAAACAATCCTTAAGTTTGAAACTCTAAGTAGCTGATGAATCGGGCTCAGGGGGACTGAAGCGGGGATATGAATCAACCCTTTGTTCGGTGTCCCCACACTGTATACGCCACCTGCCCACAAGTCACTTAGCAGCCGCCTCGGCTGTCAGACAGAACGTCACGGTGTTGTGCCTGTGTCTGAGTCACTTGCATTCTATTCACTATGGGCAGCGTTTGTTTCTATTCGTGGTTTCAGGCATCCACTGGGGCTGTCCCCCGCGAATGAGGGGGTGCTTGTGCACAAAGCTTCAGGGACTGCCACAGCTCCTATGCACCGAAGTCTTCCTCCACTCATGACACAGCCCTCTCCGCCACATCCATGTCTCACCCGCTGGATGAGAGGTAGCAGGTCACATCCAACATACACTGAGCACCTAACATGCCACACGTCAGTGAGCATAAAGACAGCTTCCACCCTTGAGAGGTTCTTCCTTGTCTGATAGCCAGGTGTATAAAAGCAAGCTTTAACACAGGTCAGTTCTAAACCTGAGCCATGCCACGGCAATGCAAGACTGGGAACGCTGGGAAGGCCCCTTGGAGGCTGTGGCCTGCTAAGCTGGCTAGGAGATGAAAAAGCAGGGGGCTGTCTAGGCAAAGGCATTTTACTGATACAGATCGAGTTTTGCCCGGAACCCTAGGTAGTCAGTTCCCCATTGCTGGGAGTACAATGAATTAGAGGTGTGTGTGTGTGGTGGGGGTGGTGGTGGTGGTGGTGGTGAGAATAGTAACTGAGGAGAAAAGGGTGGCAGAGAGAGACCACAGAAGGCCAACACAGCCAGATCATGGAGGGCACTGGGGTTGGGAGCCAAGGAGCCAAGCCTGATTCTGGGCGCCAGGCCCCTCCAGGCAGCACAATCACTGCATGGAGTCTGCAAACCGATACATTTGCATGGGCAGCAAGCACGCTGTTGACCTGAAAAGTCTTGCATGTGCAGATGCCCCCTTAAAATACTCCTCTAAAAACGTAGACAGATGCTGTGCAACTGGCACATCAGTACACAGTAGTTCACACTACTTGTTATTTTCCCAAAGACAGTAGGAAGAAAACAAATACCACAAAAGGTTTTGTAACATCTGTAAGAATCACTGTAAGATTTTAAGAGTGGCGGAAATGATGGGGCCAAATCTGTTTTAGTGCCATCACTGGAGAAAAGCACAGAGACAAGGCTAGGCGTGAGGGTGTGTAATTACAGTTACGAGCAGAGGAGGCAGGGGCTGAGTGAGCCGGGCGGGAGGGCCAGCGGAAGAATGGAGTGCAGTTGGAGACGCTGAGTTAGTGGGGCAAGTAACAGTTACTGAGTGCTTACTACGTGCCACTGTTCCGGCTGCTCACCCCTAGGAGGCGGCACAGCAAGAGAGAATTTGATGGCGATCGAGCCCCAAGTCCTAGTGAGTGGCGGCCACTACTCTGCCCCATGCAGCTGGGGACCACTGCAAACTGAGTCTGAGGGTCCAGGTGGAGTCCCTCCAGCAGCCAGCTTCCCAAAGACACTGCCAGCCCCCCACCAATGAATGCAGTTCCAAACGAGGTTCCTCAACTGAGATTTTCTTGCACCCTGAGAATCCAATGTGTACCTCTACTACAAAAGAGACCGATAACAGGAGATACCAAACACCTCTCTAACACTAAGGCAAGGAGATATCCTTAAGAAAAACTCTCCAACTGTAAAGGCAGGAATTCACCATTACATGCCCTGTGCTTAGAACAGTGCGTGGAATAGGTAAGCACTTGACAAACAAATATAATTCATGGTCTTCACAAGCAAAAAGATATTACACCAAACTTGTAACTCCAGCCAGAAATTCTCTGGTTCTACATTTGTGTAATTTGTAAACATAGAGAACCAATCATCTAATTTTATTTTCTGATTACGAGGCTGGACCGGCTATAAAGGACTCTGAGGAACACTGCATTGCAATATTGGTGACCTGGAGTGTGGACAAGACCAGGGCGACCATGTTTTTCTGCCAACAGATCCTAGGACCACCCCCCTCACTTACCTTTGGAGTCACCCACTCCTTCCGGTTGGGTGTCTGTGTCTTGACCATACATTTGGTCCAGGCGGTGACATCCCCAGTACAGTAATAAGCATCGCTCTTGAAGACCAGCTGGCCTGAGCATTCCTCGCAAGGAAGGAGCGCTCCGAACACTATGCCATCGGCTACTCGGTCCAAGATCTGAAGCCAGTGGAGAAACGCGTCAGAAAGAAAGGGGGTGGCTACAGAACAGGACGTCACCATGCGGGATGGAGAACCTGCAGACTTCACTCACGGAACAGAAGCGAGGGCTCGCCCCGAGGCTGCCACCACGCGGGCAGGTGGCTGATGGCTGCAGCTTGGGATTTTGTACTTTCGTTCCACACAGGGTTCCTGTAGCTCCCACTCCCCTCGGTGACTTAGAAGTAAAGGGAGAGCCAGAGCACCCACCCTTTCTGCACAAGGATCAGGGCCAACCTCTCCCCAGAGAGAGGGCAGGGAAGGGCCTGCTGGGGAAGTGGTCTCAGGAGGGAGTCTGGGCAGAAGGCAGCAGCACAAGCCCCTCGGGTCAACGTGGCATGAATATATGAGGCAAATAGAGGCCTAGCCAGCCCTCACCCAAATTCTAACCCAAGGGCGAACACGTGGAAGATGTCTGGAAGGGTCTGGAAGGGCCTGGCAGGGCCCGGGAAAGCCTGCCATTGGGAAATGGTGACTGTGATGGTGATGACCATGCAACACAACTATGAAACTTCACTCCTCCCAGTTAATACCAGCAGGTGTTCAATCGGAGGGCCTCCCTCAGCTTGTGAGGACCGTCATCCACGACCGCCCGGCCGCCTCCCGCGCCTCACTTAACACAAAGGCAGCTCACCGCCGACTCCCCGGAGGGCACCTGCTGCTGGTTGGCGATGAGCAGCTCTTTGAGGTCGTTCGTGGAACATGCTTTCTTTAGCTCGTCCTTGATGTTCCAGATCAGCTCGTTCTGGGCCTACGGACGAGACCCAGCCGCTGAGGGACCAGCTCTTCCCAAAGCAGGAAACCCACGCGAGGGAGGGGTTCCCACCCAGTCCCGCTGCGTCCCCAAGCACATCTTCATGTGGCCTGGGCCGCAGTCTCCCAGAGAACACCGTGGAAGGTGTGTGGGGACCACTGAGTGGGGTGGAGAAGGCTGCAGCCCAGGCGCCAGGGTCCTGGGAGAAACCAACCCCAGGAGACACAAGAAAGAGCCGGAAGCCCAGGTTTACCGGCCCAACAGCCGGCAGCTCGAGGAGGCGGGCGTGGCTGTCCTCCGGTCTGAAAGCTGCCGAGGTGATGCCCGAACACCCCGATCTCCTCAGGGTGCATCACACTCAGTCTCCCGCAGGACTGGATTCGAGCTCTTTTGAAAATAAAGTTTTAAATCTCTATGGTAACATTTATGCAGTGCCTACTCTTCGTGGGTCATTTTTCAAGTCTCATTTATTCTCATGACTACCTCGCAAGGAAGGCGCCAGTTCCCCATGTTAGTTAAAGCCAGGGCCGGGGGCAAGTCATTCACACCTCGGCCTCAGCGCCCCCATCCCTGCAAAACCGAGGTAGAAATGCCAGCCCTACCTATGCCAACGCCACAGGTCGCTTTCAGCACGCAGTGAGGATTTTAACTTGCCAGCAAAGCTGCATCACACACATTCAAGGCAGTTTCCCAGCTTCACGGTAAGGGTCCTCTCAATAACATCCCCTCCCTACAGCACCGTGTGCTGGGCCCATCGGTTATGGAGGTGAGGGAGCACCAAGGAAAAGTCTAATGGCGGGAGATTAGATGAAAGCAGGACTGACCAAAGACGGGAAGCCAGCGGAAACAAATGCGAAGGGACGGGGGACTGGGAGCAGACTTTCAATGGCAGACTTTCTTTTTATCTGACAATACTGGAGCAGAGACAGGGTCAGGCCAAAGCCACCTTGAGGGCCAAACCTACTGAAAAGCAAATAAATGCAAAACAGCACATCGGCTCTATTACAGCCAGATCTGGTGCCTAACAGACACGTTTTTTGCAAAGCACAACCACAGAACATTTTATCTTTCTTATCAAGTGAGTGGAACCAGACCAGAAATTGCTTCTAATTTTTATACCACTGGCAAAAACTAAAGACTCACGTAAGAGCCAAGCAGGTGGCCCATGGAAATCATGTTCCCAGGAGACTGACTGTTCAACCCTAGGTCCCTGAACACCTAGCATTTTTTGATTAACAATTATTACTTTGCTTCAATACAAATGCAGTCAACACAGTGATGAATCTCTCTGGTCAATGACTACTGACGTTTTTGGTTCTTAAATAAGATCTTCATTAAAAAAATATGCAATGATCTCATCTTTTGAAGGCATTTGTCTATGCTAAGGGGCTTGGCATTCTTGAACATTCAGTTTCCAATATTTGCAAGAGACCCTATGGGTCCAGGATGCAGTGATGTATCAGGTGGCTGAAGCATGAATCTACCACCTCAGTGTGAGGCTGGTGACGGGACAGATGGCTCAGTTCCTGCCTGAGCCTGGCTGCTCGCCTGGCACCTGGAGCCTCATGTGAGTTCTCCTTCAAACAACAAGGTTTGTTTGGGAAAGGGAAGGAAAACCACCTGGGGAAAAAGCCATGCTATTAAACAGCAGCTGTCGATCTGGGAATTCTTAAAAGTCTCGTTCACCTCCTTGAACTTTCTTCCAGAACGAGGACAGAGAACTGAGACTATGGCGAAATGAGGCACACAGCTCAGAACTCACCTTGAGGGCCTTTTCGAGCTTACTATCCTTGTCTTTTTCTTTTTTTGATTTCTTCTTGGCCACTTGGTCCATCCCGTCCACCTCATCGCCTTTTCTTTTTCTGAAAGAGGCAGGATATGAGAACCAGAGCCCTCAAAACTCGGAAACCCAGCGCCTTGAGTGACACAGTATCTTACTGTGTTCTCGACTCCTCTCTGCCAGGCCCTGCTCACACCCGCTTCCCACGCAGGGCTCTGGGGAGCTCGCTGACTGCTCAGGCAGCGTTTGCACTGGCGTCATCCATGTCAGAACATACTCTGCTGCCAAGGTTGGGGCTCAGGGGTTGCCCCAAAGCCTAGGAACAACCCAGGACCCAGGGCTCAGGCTCCATGTGATATCAGAAACCCCGTGTACCTTCTGGCACAAACGAGATGGCCTGAAAGGTTCTGATAGGAACAATGCTAGAAGCCAGCCAGCAGCTGAGGGGCAGAAAGATAAAGCACAGTACCAGGGGTGCTGCCCTCGACTCTGAAGCACGGGGCTGCGGCTGAGGCCATTCTCAGAGGCGAGTGGCACTGCCAGTTAAGGCCTAAGCGAGAAGTGACAGCCTAGGCCGTGCTCACTGGTCTGCCTCAGCAAACGCTGCTAACCAAGTTCAGCAGTGTCGTCGCTGATTTGAGGAGGGCACTGAGGGTCACGGGCAGCCCTTAAAAACAGGGCTGGAAAGCCGCAGCAGTTAAGACTGTTTCAGCCATCACACTGACCGGAGTTCTTCAAAGCCTTGCACTTTTCCTCAACCGTGAAAACACGGAAAAGAATACCAGCTACTTTAAGGAACTGCAGTGATGGCTGAATGAAACATCCCACATCAAGCGCTGAACACCGTGCCTGGCATCCCACAAGTGTGCCGGCAACCCAGGTGGTTGTCACGGCACACACGTGACTTACACACTCCTCCACCTGTACCACACGCTGCAACACGCTGGGGCATTTTAACCCATGGGCCTGATTTCCCAGTTTTCTTACACATTCCAGAGCCACACGTGCTGTGCATGAACTATGAACTGAAATAATGCACGACGGCTGCTCGATGACGCCAGGGTCACCCTGACCCTAATACGGCAGTCACTGCCCGAGGAGCATGGTGTACACTGTGGCCCGGCCACGGCTCCCTCCATGTGCTTGTTACCAAGCAACGCTAGACTGGGGCAAAGGTCCGGCAGAGGGAAAACAGGAGAGCGAGACGTGTCCATGGACTCCACAGGTAAGTCACTGACAGGTCCTCGCACCCTAGACGTTCGCACCGTATGACCATGTGAAGCCCACGCCATCCTAAACTCTGAATCAGGTAACGTCTTATCCACTGTCCCCCTTCTCCATTTAAAAACGGTCATGATTCTGCCAGCACCACTCTGACACAAAGGAACACGCCACGGGGACATAAAGTGGGTCATGCGGGGGCCAGAGGACACGTGGCTAACGTTGGGGGAAGGGGACTGCTCAGATGGGGCAGGACAGTGGTGTCTAAATGCCCTCCAAGGGCTGTCGCGGGGAAGCAGGTCTCACGCACTCTGTTGGCTGCAGAGCTCAGGCAAGGAGCTCAACGGTCGCCACCCCCCAGTCTGCATCCCTAGCTTTCTCATGGTTGGCAAGAAACATGGGAGCGGGAAGGAATCTGTGGGGTCTCTGGGCCTCTCTCCATCAAGCTCTTCACTGAACCCCTTGGCAATCCCCTGCCTGGGGCCCTCCACTCACCCTTCGCCCTTGACCCCTGGGAGCTGCTTCTTCAGGGCTTCCTTATCCTCGGGGGAGAGCAGGCTGAAGCCCTTGAGCTGGCTGGCACTGTACTCGGGCCGGAAGCCCAGCTCCTCTCTGCTCTGAACAAAGCAGGACGGGTGGTACCAGCGGTCGATCATGCCCAGCTGGGGCTTCTCCGGGTCCAGCATCTTCTTGGACAAGCGCATCTGGCCCTGCAGGAAAAACCAAATGTGGTACCAAGGGGAACAAGAAGGGCGGTAAGCCATCAGGAGCTTGGGGGGGTGACAAAACCAGTCTGTTCCAGCCCATAAGGTGCCTCAGGTCCATGCTAGGGGCAATGCAAGGGCTGCTCTGAGGTTTCGGCTCTTTTATGCCACTAGGGATGGTGTGTTACCTTTGAGCCCCAGCATCCCTATTTTAAATGGGCCCAACTCCAACTACTTACCTACCTGTCTGCCTGGGCAAATTGAGGATGTGATGACACTGGCTTACGGATGTTCTGTGGACCCACAGTGGGCATCAGAACACCTCGCACAGCATACTGGGGTGGAGCCGTGGCCTCAGCCATCGTGTGGGGTGCTACGCCCAGGCCCAGGAGCCAGAGCGGGCGCCCGATCCCAGCTGGCATGTTCTGCACCCCCCACCTCTTTGGTCTGTTTACACATATCAAGCCCCTAATAAACCCACAGGCCAGAACCTCGTCCTGCCATCTGTCCAGGTTCACAACTCCAGGCCTGACGCTCCTGGGAGAGTTCCATGCCCGTGAGCCCTGATGCAGGCGACCCAGAACAAGGGGTGCTGGCACTACGTAAAACTCCATTTTGGGTCACGCAACACTGAACAGCACGAAGCTTCTGACATTCCCCTAGGATCCTTAACTTTTGCCTCCAATCTGTAGCTGGAGAAGATCTAGCAATGTCATGGTTTACCTTTCTAAATCCCACCAACTCACCTCAGCTTCCAGTACAAGGCTCTGAGGAGGCAGGAACCTCCAACCAGTGCCTTCGACTAATCAAATGGAATATTTGCATAAGACCAGAGAACGGTGACAAGGCTGGAGGGACAGGACTGCCCTTCCACCCTTGTGCCCTGCTATTCAGACAGTTGTCCCTCCCACCCGACCAGCTGTCAGTCTTCAGGGACAGAACAGGAAAGGGTGGTCGATGAAGTTCCTCTCATGAAGCACAAGCCTGGAGGCTCTCATCGGGGAGCAAACCTGCTCCTTAAGCCTAACGCTGCCATCAAATAAATGACAGCTTCCCGGCCACTGCTGACCCAGACACGACCCCCGTAGAAATGCTTTCCACACCCCAAGTCCTAGGAGTGGTGCAGCTACGCACACGAGGACTGGACCATGAGTAATTACAGCCAGACTGTCTGGAAGAAAAGTCACTGTCACCTCTTGTCTCTAGTGAGACTTTCGTTTTTTTTTTCAACCACTAGTGTTGAGGTAGCATTTAAAGTCCCATTTTGTCTTTTCTTTTGAGATCTCCAACGACATCCAATGTAAAAACTCCACGAAGTCCGATATCTGAACCCCTAAATTCTTACCTTTTCTATCTTCTCCATACAGCCCTTGCACGTGCTTCTGTTGGACTTGGCGTACTCTGCTGCAAAGTCACCCAGTGTCTTCTCCGTCTTGCTGCCAACGCCATCTGGGCCTTTGCCTGAGGAAGCGAACACAGCAATGCTCACCTCAGCAGCCTTGGTGCGGCTGCAGGTCCCTGTCCTGCCCCCCAGGGTTCTTCCTCTAGGACAGCTTGTCTTTGGGGCAACTATGGCTGACCCGCCTACTCTATCCTGTTCCTAACTATGGTGGCCGGTTAACAGAGCTTCTTTTCTGGCAATAAAATAAAAACCTTCCCCAGACAGGCTCGGGAACAGCACAGTGTTAGCTGGTGGCCATCTCAGCTTCCACCTCTCTCCACGTCCTGGAGCACCCCCACCACACTTTGGAAAGTACTTATTAAGTGCTTACTATGAAAACCTTGCAATGTACTAAATTCTAACTCTGTTTTCTAATTTCTACTGTACTTTTAGTTATCAAAGTTAAATGTGGAATTAATGGGAACATGTAAGATTACACAAGTGGTAAAGGTGGCATTTCTAGTTAGTAGGGTAAGGCTGAATCATTCAACAAAGAATCTTGAGGATAAGTGGCTAAGCATTTGGGATAAAAGCTAGTCTTTTCCCATTTAAAAATAAACTCTAAGGCTGAGTATTTCTCTCCTATAATCAGGAATAAGACAAAACTGTCTTTTCTCACCACTTCTAGTCAACCCTGTATTAGAGGTTCTAATAAGTACATGAAGGCAAGAAAAAGAAATAAAAGCTTTAGAAAAGAACAAGTAAAAGCATCTCTATTTGTAGAATGATATGATTATATATGCAGGATATCCTTAGAAATATGCAAAAAGCTATGAGTACTAATAAGTGAATTTAGCAAATTTGCAGAGCACAAGGTCAATATATAACACATATGTATATACGAGCAACAAACATACAAAAAAGGAAATTAAAGCATACTACTATTTCAATAGCATTAAAATACACAGAAGACTTAGATAAACTTAACAAGACATGCAAGGCCTCTACATTGACTCTATAAGACTTTGCTGAAATTAAAGGACTAAATAAATGGAGATATATAATAATGGATTAGAAGACTCAACTTATCAAGATGTCAATTTTTCCCAATTTAATCTATAGATTTAATGCAATGCCAATCAAAATCATTTTTGGGGAGGGGAAATTCACAAATTTACTACAAAATTTATAAGAAATTACAAAGGACCTAGAAAGGTCAAAACAATGTTGAAAAGAATAAAATCTGTATAATTATATTGCATGGTTCCATAACTTACTATGAAGTTACAGGAATTAAAATGGTGCGGTAGTGGTGGACGAATAAATCCATGGAACCAAATGGAGACCAAGCCTAGACCTACAGTTAGGCGGCCAACTGGTTTTAACACAGAAGCCAATCTTTTCAACAAATGGTGCTGGAACAAAAGGATATCCACATGGAAAAAAAAAACAAAACAAAAAATGACTCCTTCTCATAATACAAATTTAAGACAAATCACAAACCTAAATATAAAAGCTAATACTACGAGGAGTATATCTTCATGATTTTACAGTAGCCAAATAGATTTAAGAGACAGAAAGCACTAACCAAAAGAAAAGGCGGGGGGGGGGGGAATCAACAAATAGAACTTCATCAAAGTAAAAAATTGCTCTTCAAAAAATGTCAATAATTTTATAAAAAGGAAGGTAATTCACAGTATTTATATCTAATAACTTGCATCTAGAATAGTCTAAGAACTCTTACCACTCAATAATAAAAAGACAAGTACACTTTAAAACCATGGCAAGATACCACTACACACCTATTAGCATGGCTATTATTAAAAAGTGACCACACCAAGTAAGGGCAAGGATGTGCAGGAACCAAAACTCCCGCATCCTCCCCATGGGAAAGTTAAATGGTGCAACCACTCCGGAAAACAGTTTGGCAGGTTCTATAAAAAGCTGCACACACATCTATCCAATGATCTGCCACTCCAGTTCTAGGTATTCACCCAAGAGAAATGAGAGAGCACATTATATAGAAACTTGTACACAAACATTAATATAGTAGCTGTATTTGTACTTAACAGCTCCAAACCAGCAACAACCTGAAGTCACCAATATAGAAGAATGGATAAATGAACTGACACACTCAGAGGACTGCTCCTGGGTATAGAAAAGAACTTGCCTGATGACACACGAGACAACCCAGGTGAGTCTCACAGACATGCTGAGTGAAAGCAACTTACCAGGAAAACATACACTATTTGTTTTTTCCTAAAATTCTAAATCACACAAAATGTGTCCATGGGCTTAGAAATCAGAACAGTGGTTACCTGGGTGGTGGGGGGCATCACTGGGAAAGCACTTAAGGGAACTTTCTGGGGTGTGTACATCAGATGTCTGTATGCATTTGTCAAAACTCAATGAACTGTTACTTAAAGTTTGTGCATATACCTGAATGTGCATTATTTTTAAAATTTCAGATAAAAGATTTTAAGATACCAAAAACATAGCGTAAATGGGGAGACATATAACTATACAAACATTTAGTCAAAGATGAAGCTTCAATGTGACAAAACATACAAGAAATCAATCTGAAAGAAAAAGGTCAAACAAGGAAAATTATTTGCAAAACACGACTAAGAATTAGTATCTTACACGTTTCATTACGAAAAAAACAAACAATGATGAGGCAAAAACACACACAAATATCAAAGTAATACAAGTGAATAAGAAACATGCGACAAAACGTTTAACCTCACTAGGAGCAAAATGAAAAGGAATGAAAATACTTAGGGGCGGGGTGGACGTAGGGAAATAGGCATGTTATATATCGTTGGTACAAGTATAACTGATGCAACCTTCTAAAAGGCAATTTGGCACACACATACAAGGCCTTAAAACAGTTCACCTCTCTGAGCAGTAATCCCACTTTCTGGAATTAAAAAGAAATAACTGGACAGGTGCCCGAGATGTACAGAAGTCTGCAGCCGCTCCATTTCTAATAATTAAATGGTTAAAGTCTAGCCTAAAAGCAAGACCATGTGCATCTGAATCCTGGCTCGGGCATGTACCACCAGTATGACCTTGGCCCAGTTACCTAGCCTCTCAGTGTCTCAGTTCCTCATCAGTGAAAACTGATGAAGGGCTGCTACAAAGATTTCATGAAATACATGTCATGTGCTTGAATGATGCACGAAATTGAGCAAAACCTCAATAAAGGAATACTATGTACCTTGTTGTAAAATGCAATATGTAGGTCAATAGCACTAATTAACTGGGGAAACACAAACCATAATAAAATACCTTTTCAAACCAACTGGTATTACTAAAACAAAACAAAACAAAAATCCCCCAGAAAACAAAAGTTGATAAGGACCTGGAGAAATCGAAACTTTGTGTATTGCTGGTGGGGATGCAAAATGGTGCAGCTGCTGTGGAAAACAGTATGGCAGTTACACACAAAAATTAAACATAGAATTGTATGACCCAGTAATTCCACTTCTGAATATATACATAAGAGAATAGAAAGCAGGGTCTGGAACAGATTTTTGTACACCAGTGTTCACAGCTGCATCATTTACACTTGCAAAAGGTAGAAACAACCACATATGTTCACTGATGAACTGATGATAGAACAAAATGTGACATATACATACAATGAACATTAGTCAGCTTTGAAAAGGAAATGCTGACACATGCTTCGCATGAAATTTGTTGAAGACATTATGCTGAATGAAACAGCCAGACGCAAAAGGGCAAATACTGTGTGATTCCACTTACACACGCTACCTAGAGTAGTCAATTCACAGACAGAAATAAAAGCAGATACCAGGGACTGGGGTGGGGGTTGGAACAATGGGGAGTTACTGTTTAACAGGGACAGGGTCCCAGTTTGGGGAGATGACAAAGTTCTGGAGATGGATGGTGGTGATGGTGTCACAACAATGTGAATGTACTTAATGCCACTCAACTGTGCACTTAAAAATGGTTAAGAGGGTAAATGCTGTTACATATATTTTACTTCCAAAAAAGCGACTGAGCATTTTAAAAAAAGTAACACTTAGGGAAGAGTCTCATTTCTTCAGGAAAGAAAACATACACATATACAAATCACTACAAAATGAATACAAAATAATTTCCTATGGAGACACCCCACAATGTCAATGATAGTTACTTCTGACTTACAAGATCTAGGATGATTTCAACTTTTGTATATCTAAATATATTAAGTTAGGCTCTTTGGACAAAAAAAATCTTTGGACAATTAGTTGAGAGAAACGTAACTTTATGACTTATGATGGTTTCACAAAAGAAACACATTTACAGCAAAGTTACTATGCCTTTTCATATTATAAAATTATATAATACATATAAATTATAGCTTAGATATAACCTATCTAGGTCCCTAAAAGGATAATCCTCACTATCCTGAACACAAAACAAGAAAAATCATTACATTGTCCTCTGCTGTAACTGGTGTTCACTCTCCAGACCCTTAATTTGCTAATTTACTGTTTTTATTCACAATTCTGAACTGTGTTTCAGATCTCTCAGTTTCCAGCAGATAAGAAGCAGCTGGAGACAAACACACTGACAGTTAAAAGAACAGGCAGATAGAGAAAACAGTTTAGCACTGGCACAAATAGCTTTGTTCCCATCAACAGCCTATAGTCACAAGAACAGGTTAAACTAGGTCATCTAAGAAGGCAGAGAAATGAGAATGCAGTCTTGGAAGTTCTCTTTCAACAAATGATTAAAAAAAACCTGACTAATGAAAATTTAAAGGCATCTCAGCAAGTTAAGTTTGTGGATACTGACAAACTGACTAAACCGAGAGGCAAAAGACCCAGAAGAGTCAACAGAATATTGAAGAAGAATCAGAGGACTGACACTCCCTGACTTCAAGATTTACTATAAAGTTACAGTCATCAAGACTGTGGTAATGGAAATATACAAATTGATATAGACCAGAAGAGAGCCCAGAAATACACCCACCCAAATACAGTCAACTGATGTTTCAAAGGAGCAAAGGCAATATGATGGAGAAGACACCTTTTCAACAGGTGGTGCTGGAATAAATGATTGTCTGCATGCAAAAAAAAAAATGAATCTAGACAAAGAGTCTGTACCTCTCACAAAAATTAACTCAATGGATCACAGACTTAAATGTAAAACCCCAAAGTATAAAACTTCTAGAAGATACTGCAGAAAATCTAGATGAGCTTGGCTATGATGATGACTTTTCAGACACAATACTGGACAAAATCCATGGAAAAAATAATTGATAAGCTGGACTTCATTGAAACTGAAAATTTCTGCACCGTGAAAAGACAACGTCAGGAGAAAGAAAGACAAGGCATAGACTGGGGAGAATATATCTGCAAAAAACATATTTGATAAAGGATTCCAAAATATAAAAGAACCCTTAAATCTCAATAAAACAACCTGATAAAAAATTGGGGAAAATATCTGAACAGTCTCCTCACCAAAGAAGATATACAGATGGCAAAAGCACCTGGAAAGATGCTCCACATATGGCGTTAGGGAACTGCAAAGTAAAACAAGATACCACTGTACACCTGTCAGAAAGGCCAAAATCCAAAACACTGATAATGAATGCTGGCAAGAGGCGGAGCACAGAACTCACTCGCTGCTGGTGGGAATGCCAACTGGTACAGCTACTTCAGAAGACAGCGTGGCGGTTTCTTACAAAATGAAACATACTCTTATCAAAAGATCCAGCAATTGTGCTCCTTGGTATTTATCCAAATAGGTGAAAAACTTGGGTGTTTGTATCAGCTTTCTTCATAACTGCCCAAACTCGAAAGCAACCAAAATGTTCCTTAGCAGGTGAATGGATAAACAAAACCACGGGACATCCACACAACGAAGACGACTGAGTTATTAAACTCCGAAAAGATATGCGAGAACTTTATATGCATGTTACTAAGTGGAATAAGACAATCTGGAAAGGCTAAATAACTTGTGATTCTAACTATACGACGTTCTGAAAGGTGAAACTGTGGAGTCCGTAAAGATCAGCGGTGGCCAGGGGTTAGAGGGGAAGGACAAATGAACAGGTGGAACACAGAAGAATTTTATGGCAGTGAAAATACTTTATAATGGGAGGCACACACCACTGCACATTTGTTCAAAGTCACAGAATGTATGACGATGTGAGTGAACCCTAACGTAAACCACGGACTTCGGGTAATGATGATGTGACAGTGCAAGTTCATCGACTGTGACGAATGCACCATCTGGTGGGGTTGTTGAGGGTGGGGCAGGGGGGTCCATGGGAACTCACTCTGTTGCTATGAAGCTAGAACTGCTGTAAAAAAATAAAGTCTATCACAATAACAACAAACTTAAAGGCCGCGTTTCAGGCATCTGGAAAGATAATCCCGCAGCAGGACGAAGCTGGCTGGATGAGGTGCGGCTAACATAACTTGGGCACTTTATTACCCACATGCACATGTCTGAAACAAGGAGGGGCGAGCTGAAGGACTTTTTTTTTTGGAAAAGGTCCCTTGGCAACTATGGAGTCGAGGGGTGACACCTGTGCCTCCTTGGTGAGTACGTACCTGTCACCCCTCCAGCCTCCGCAGTCTTCTTAACTTTCTGCTGGTCATCCCACCGGAGCTCAGAGAACCCATCCACCTCAACATCAGGGTGCCAGATGGAGTGGCCGACCTTCCAGAAGCAGGAGAAGTGGTACCAGTGTGGGACTTTGCCATCGAACATGGGAGACTAGGATGGAAATCAGAGAGAGAGAGGGGTGAATGAGCATCGGCCTCCCACTCAGTGTCAAGCCCAGCCCTCGGCGCGAAACGCACCAAACCCGTGCTTCCTTATCTGTGAAGCGAGGACAGCTGTGCCACGTGGCCTGTGGAGTTATAAGTGGACGAAAACCAGCACCCCCGTCACACACACCTCAGGATCCTCCCCTCCAGCTGCGCCTATTGCTGCAGAGTGAGCCTGTGCTCTCAGGACCCAGGACACCCACAGGGACGGTGCTGTTTTTGAACCAGGTTCTGCTCATGTACCTTTTAACCACACGCCACCACATTCCAGTGACATGCTTCGCCTCAGAGATAGTAAA
Organism: Macroglossus sobrinus; assembly: GCA_004027375.1. Classification (NCBI taxonomy): domain Eukaryota; kingdom Metazoa; phylum Chordata; class Mammalia; order Chiroptera; family Pteropodidae; genus Macroglossus; species Macroglossus sobrinus. The sequence continues at coordinate 184,673 of PVKZ01002345.1, forward strand.
ATGCACAGCAGACGCCCGTGCCGAGTCCCCGCCGCGCAGTGTCTGGCCGGGAGTCAGGCCCCGAGAGGGGTCTGGACGTGCCTCTGCAGTACAGATAATGAGGATGAGTCCCAGGTAACGGGCCAGGCAGAGAAGATGCGTCGAAAAGCAGTGGCAGCCTCACAGCGGCCACACAGGCGTGAGTGGCATGAATTAACTTCTATGCGGGAGCATGTAAGAACGTGGGCCTAGCTCCTGGGCCTGTAGCTAGACTGTCAGCTTGCTCACGGGCCTTGTGGAGGTGCCATTTCCTGAAGCAGGAACTGGGAAGTCAGGCCACGTGGGAGAGGCGGTTTCCCTAACACCAGTTTTCTTTCCTTTGAAGCCTCACGCTTGGGTGGGTACCGACATGGCAGTATCAGGCCTTTCACTGTGACAGTGCCAGGCGCTCCCAGGTTTTACAGAGTGGAGGTGACAGGGACTGGCAGAGTGGGATGAACACTGACATGTACTTGGTCCCTGGCACCCACAACTGCTTCTGGGTGGGAAGCAGCACCCCCATGTCACAGATGCCTGGGTGGGAGATGTCCACGCAGGCAGCAAGTGACTCAGCTCCAACTTGAATCCGACACTGTGGTTCCTTCCACCACACACTGCTGGGCAGGAAGAGCTACTTAAAAATACATGAACGGTTCTGCTGAAGACGAGGCGGCCCCGGACATCTGCGTTCACAGAACATGACGCTGAATGCCACGCAGATGGAGTGCACCGATCACAACAGCTTTAAAAGTAAATATCACATAGAACTTGAAGGATGGAGCGGTGGGGCAGGGGAAATAGTCTGAAAAGGCAGCGTCAAGGCTTCTTAGGATGTGAGCCACCTCCTTCTAGATTTAATAGATTAAAACGTTAAGGCCAGGGCACCTCCAGGATGCCTCAGCATCAAGCAGCCAGGGTTGACAGCAGCAGCAGCAGCTGCTCCCTCAGCCCAGAATGCTCCCCAGCCCTACTCAGCAACAGCACTTCCCCAGGTCCCCCTAAAGCCCCCACAGCTACCCACAGTTAAGAATGACCCATTTGGTTGATTTGATCAATGCCTGTCTTGCCAGCTGACCTGGCAACACCTACTCAGAGGGGACCCTGAGGGTGTTTGTGGAATGCCCCAAGTCTGGAGGGAAGAAAGAAGAAAGAATGGTGGCATTCCTGCTGTGGAAGAGTGCCCCCCAAACCAGACGACAAACGGCATTCCAGAGCAGACTCGTGTTCTGGCTCTCAAACTTCAGCCAAGGCAGCAGACACCTTGAAGCATCTGGCTATCTTGTTCCATCTGCAGGGGCCTCCGCCTGGCTCTCCCTGCCTCAGCACCCCTCGCTACCCTCCTCTGCAATGCTCAGGATCCGCTCATGCAAAGGTTGGCGGGGGGGCATGTGACTCAGTGGTTTCACCCCACAATGGAATTCGTGGCTGTGCTATTTCTTGCCTGGCTCTACCTCGGTCTGGGTGCTGTGCCCCCAACTACCCATTCAGTGCCAGGCACCTGAGGGGTGCTGCCCCAAAGCATACTCACAGCACAAGCTTGGGGGCCTGTAAGCGCCCCCTGCATCCCATCCCTCAAAGAGAAAGAAGTCCTTGACCAAAGCAGGGCTTTACTTTAGAACTTACGACTGAGAACGACACGAGAGAAAACTAGAACAAGGTCACAAGACTGGCAGCTGTATGGCTCAGGCAAGCAGCAGAATCTTTGTGCATTCGGCAAACACTGAGCACCACCCCACCCCAGGGTCCTCACCCAGCCATGCTCCACTGCCCAGCCATCGCAAGGTGAGTCGGTCACCACACTGTGTGACCAGATGTGTGCCCCTCACCCTGCCTAGACAGAAGAACACAATGGCCCACCACACCCGCCTCCCAGTCCAGCCCCTCAAGGCTGCCCCCTGGCACAACCAGCTGAAGTATCAGGTATTTGATACTCTGAGAACAATCCTCCCATACAAATGTAAATGGTTTTTATTCCCCAGTGGGAGAAGAATGGCTTCTTTCTTTCAGGCCCCCACCAGCTCAGCCCACCATTCAGAATTAAAAATCCACTCCCTAAGTACAATGACAGGAAAACACACTTTTAATAATAAAAAAGTTCCTTGACTATCAAATATGCCAAAAGAGGGCCCAGAATATTAAACTTTATTTGATTCAGGAACTGATCCTCAATGGAGCCACCCCAGACTCCCCCAGACCCAGCCCTCTTTACTCCTCACTGTGCTTGCCTCATGGCCCTGGCTGTTAGGTAACCTGCCTGTTCTCCAAAGAACAGGGTCCTCTTCGGCTGTCTGGCGAAGCCTACGGAAGAACCTTCCACAGAATAACATTCAGAAACACATGACAAAAAACACCCTCACGAAGGAAGCCAGTTAAAAAGCTTACAGGAATACAATAACCCATGAGCTAAAAGCATAAAATGAGATCTAGCACCCACCCTAACGGCTACTATAATTTCCAAGCAGTGATTAGGGTAAATGATAGAAAAATTCCCCCAAATGTAAATGATATGAAAATATCTGTAATTAACATAGATGACAAAAATTGCAAATATTGCTAATACGCCTTTGTGGCTTACGCTCATAATTCAAGAAAATAATGATTTTTACCTAGAGATCAGTGAAAATGCAGATGTAAATTTGTTCTCATCTCAACTCACAGACCTTCTTCCATCCACATCCCATGGACCCCAGGTGACAGCCCCTGCCTCACGAGAAGTTTTGGAAGATCAGCCGCCCAGACGTCCAGGGGAAAGCTCAAAGACCCTCAGTGGGAGATGTGGCTCTTCAGATGGCAGGCCTTGTCTGCTATTCCACCCTCGACTTCCTGCCACTACAGTGACAACTCCTAACCCAAGCTCTCAATCTCCGCACAATGCCTAGCCTAGGGCAAAGCTCCAACGATGGCACGTACCCGGGGACAGCAATGGTTACCACTCATTTTCCCTTCTTTAACTGAATGGAAAGCTCCCAGGGGTGCAGTCTTTGTGCACCTAGTACCCAACACAGCGCCTGTGTTTACTGAATGAATAAGTACTCTGCACTCGGTATTGAGGATAGATAACAAGACAGCCCTGGTCCCTGCCTTGTCAGTAAATGAGATAATCTGACTACTTGGTACCCACTCCCCTCCACCCCATTAAGCATTTAAAATCCAGTGATGGCTCCCCAGTCATTCCTAAAACACAGTACTGCCTCATCACAGGGAGGAAAATCAAGTTTCCTTGACCGTGAGCACTAAACCTGGACAATAGACAGCTTTATGTTGGAGGTGGGGAGACAGGGGAGGTGAGAACCAAGATTACACAGGAGACTAGAAGAGCAGGAGCCCCCCTTGGCAGGGGCTTTGGGACACACCTCACAGAACACTCCAACACGCCCACGGCATCCCCCAAGCCTCAAGGGACCCGAAACGGAGATTCCCCAAGTCTGTCCAGCAGTCCCGATGAGGAGTCCCCCACCCCTCAAGCCACCCTTACTCAAACGGGATAGCCGAAAATGCGTCAAGAAAACAAGACTATAAACCTGGAAAATTTAGGGAAGTGTTATTTTAAACCACAAATCAGGAAAAAAGCGAATGCACTGAACGGAAATGACATTGATTTACAGTTTTGCATAATTAAAAAAAAATGAGGGTGAGCAGGTGTTGAACTGACACCCAAAAATAGATTTAAAAAATTCTCGCGTGCCGGTCGCCACCATCAATGTAGAACAAAAATTTCCAAAAAAAGGTAGTTCAAAATCAACAGAGCCTCAAATGGCCACGCACACGTTATCTTCCCCTGAGGCGAACGGTAATAGAAGCGATTCCTTATTTTTACAAAGAAAAAGACACCACCAGCTTCGGACCGTATTTCCCGGGCTTTTCCTGCAAGATCAGCAAAACCTTCTGGAAGGTCCACCCGGCGGGCCGGACGGGGAGCAGCAGCGCCCACAGACCCCGGCCCGCTCCTCTCGGCGAGCCCTCCCCCCACCCTTCCCGGACACGGAAGCCCCGCCGCGCACAAAGCGGCCCTGCCGCCCGCACCTGCACCATGATGGCCATCCGGAGCGAGTCCTTGGGGATGCTCTCGCTGCATTTCTTGCAGGAGGCGCGGCCGCTCTTGGCGTACTCGACTCGGTAGAGCTTGTCCGAGGACTCCGCCATCCTCTCCTTATGCCGCTGCAGCTGCGAGAGCCGGACGCCGCCACCTGGAGACCCGCCGCCGTCGCCTCACCGCCCCGCGCGTGCGTGCGTGCGTCCGTCCGTCAGTCCGCTCCCCGCAGGCACCCAAACGCCTATAGCCGCCGAGCACGCTGCGCCGACCACCCGCCGCTCCCGGATAGATTGCTGATGCCTGGCGGCGGGAACGCCCCCAGCGCACGCGTTCACGGGGCGGGCCGTCGGCGCGCGCGCCCTCTGCCGGCCGCGGCGGGCGGTGCTTCCCCAGTGCCTGCGCCAGTTGGGACCGAGGCCTGCACAGCAGCAGTAGCTCTTGACCCGACACGACCTCTTTAACCATTTGTCCCCTGGAAGGCTTACATGCTCTCCCAACTACTTCTACCCTCATTCCCTTTTAATAAGCGTGTCCTCTCTCCTCGGAGGCCGGCCAGGTGGAGACAGCTCAATGTTGTGAAGCTCATCGCTACTACTTGCAATTGTGGTAATTAAAAGACCTGTTGCTACTAGATCTTGTTATTTAATGTAAAACTATATATTTTTATAACTGGCTTTTTAATCCTATACATTTTATTCTATTCGTAAAAACATTATACGGGTGTGCTGTATTCTATTCGTAAAAACATTAAACAGAGTGTGCTGTATTTGAGACTATAGTTCCACTGTAGAGGACAAGAAAAATAAACAGAATGAATGAAACACACAAAACATGTCAAGCATAGAGCAGAGGAAAGCTAGTAGCAGAAGAGACATGGCTGTTGAGTAGGCAATTAAGTTGTGAGATATAGGCAAGAATTCTAAATAAGGTACATGTTACATATGTTGAAGGTAAATGTGGTTTACCAATCAAAAAGCATGATCATTCCACCTCTGGGTTGACAACTATGTCATCCTTAAATGGCCACTCATTGGTGGTAATATTATGGTCCTATTCTGGCTCCCATATGCTCTGCCCCAAAACTGCAGATAAAGCCCATGTCTATTCGGCAGGCGGATGGGTGAGCTGCATCTGTGGCCAGCCGTACTTGTCCCTGTGTCTCTCTGATGGGTCGCTGTGAGTTGGCTCCAGTACTCTCTGTTGGGCAGCCTTGAGCCTCCTCAGCTCTGGGGTTTGTACCCTTGCTGTCAGTGGGGTTGGCGGATGCAGCAGGGGGAGCAGCACATCTGAACAATTCACGCATTTTAATTATGTCTGGGAGGCTTTCTGTTCTGTGACATCTGGGAGAGTTTGCTTGATAGTGTAACTGGAAGCTAACTTTGCATTAGAGGACCACAGACTTTATTGGACTGAGAAGGAGGTCTTGACTGCACGTACAAAGAGGTTAAGAATTCCTGCCTTGGACCCCTAAGGAGAGCCAGGGATACCCTACTGCCTTCTCAATATTTCTATTTGACGGTCTCATATGCTTCTCCAGTGACGTCCTAAACCTCCCCTGGCGCTTCCCATCTCAGGAAATGGTTCACGATTCTCTGCATTGCTTAAGTCAAATACCTGGAGTCAACCTGACTCCTTTGCTCTTCTATCCAATATCCAATCCATCACTGGATCCTGATGTTCTGATGTCAGTGGTTTCTCACCGCCTTCCTCATCAGTTTTCCATTAGCTGAAGATGCAGCAAGAGCTTTTTGGTACTTTTCCGTCTGCTGAACAGCCTTCCTTTTAGGCCGCTTGCCATCTGTCGCACTGTCGCTCACAGTTTCTTTACATCATCGCCAACAGACAGGCCGGGATCTCCTTTGATTTGGGGGTGATACTCAGAACACAAGAAAAAGGCCAAGGGAGGTCTTTAGGGTGCATTGGGATCCCTGGACTCCTTTTTGTTCCTGCTTTAGGAGAGATGCACGTTGTCATTTTTCTTTTCCAGGGGCCTTGTCTACTCTTATGGCTCCAGTTTCCTTCCTTTTTAGCAGACCAGGCTCTCCACATTTCAGAGCATTCCGAAGAACATCTTGAGAAGTTGACTGAAACACCTGGATGCTTCCTCCTGGGATCTTTCTGGCCAATTTACACAGAATGCCATGGATGACATTTTACCTCTCAGCCTCTTAGGGTCCCCTTTGCCCGTGTTTAGTTATGTTTCCTCAGTGAGGCACAGAGTTTGCCCAGTGCCCACCAGCTCTCACTTGCCTCAGCAGTGTCTCTAGGTAGATAGGTCTAGTAACTTGCTCATCCCTCAGTCATTAAGCCTTGTCCACTGTTCTGTCCAAGCATTCCTCTCCCTCAGTGTTATTCTCCTCCCCTGTTCCAACAGAGCCATTGTTGTCAGCCGAAGTTACCTTGTTTGTTTGTTTATTGTTATGGTGACATTGGTTAATGAAATCCAGTAACTTTCAGGTATACAGTTCAACAGGGAGGCATCTATCTATCTATCTATCTATCTATCTATCTATCTCGCCTTGTGTTCACCGCTCATAGTTAGATTTCTTTCTGTCACCACATATCTGACCCCTTTTACCCCATCTATCTCCCTCCACCAAAGTTACCTTTTTAAAATATAAATTTGATGGTGATTTCTACCCTGCTTAAAACTCTCTGTTGAACTCCTGTGTTAAAAGTTTTTGATTACATGTGACACAAACTCAGCTTGAAAGAAGATGGGCCCCAAGGGGAGTTTGGGGGATGATACTGGGGTATCTCATGGAACAGGAGGAAGACTGAACCAAACTATGGGAAGGATAAAATGCAGATGGGCTGGAGAGAGCATGGGGTTCAGGGGGTCCGGGGGCTCCGCTGCCTCTAGGATCCCCTCTGCTGCCTGTCTCTGCCTCTCTCTGTTTGGAACATCTTCCCGTCTCATAGGACACTGGCTTGTGCCATATACCACAGGAATCAAGGCTGCCATTTCTTTTTTTCTCTTTTTTCTTATTTTTAATTATTTTTTTAAATTAAGTTTATTAGGGTAACATTGGTTAATACAATTATATAATTTTCAGGTGTACATTATCATTTGACTTCTGTATATTCTATAGTGTGTTTACCATCCAAAGTCCAGTTTCCTTCAGCTACTATATATTTGATCCCCTTTACCCACTTCACCCTCCCCCTACCCCTTATATTTTGACCCTTTTTACCCCATCTACCTCCCATGTCCTCTCTCAAAGCCTGCCATATTTGGATCTCTATTTCTTATGGCTCCTATGGCCAGGGTGGGTCCTTTTTCTTCAGTTTTGCTTAAGACGTTCCGGGTAAGAATTCTGATAAAACTGACCTGTGGGACAGTCAACAGTGACCGAGAGGTACGGTCATGTAACACGGGGGCTTCACTACAACCGTGTCAATGGGGCTGAGGGAGGTGCCAAGAGAAGGAGGCAGACAAGAGTCACTCCACCTCGTCTAACCGGAGACTACCGACGGCCCCAAAACCCAGTGTGACCCACATTGTTGTCTCGAACAGGTTTAAAATGGTTTTGCACGATTAGTCAACATTTCAAAACCCTGGACATTTCTCATACAATTCTGCATGTCTGTTTTTACTTTAAAAATATTGAAACGTGAGAACATTTGCCCTTTTGTTCTCACGTGGCTGGAGCTGAGTGGAGGCTGCTTATTTAACTGGTATTCTATTGTTGCCATCTGCCACCTCTCGCTACTTCCCTGTCGTGGTTATCTATTGCTGCATAGCCGACCACTCAAAACTACATGGTGAAAAACACAAATATCGTTTATGATGTTACCTGTTGGGTTTCTGGGAGTTGACTGGGTTCAGGTAGGTGGTTCTCACTCAAGGTGTCTGGTGGTTTCAGTCAGAGGTGGGTGGAGTCATCGCAAAGGCTTCTTTGGTGGCTGCAGCTGACCTTTGGCTAGGATGTCAACTGAAACACCTATCCTGGCCTCTCCATGTGGTCTGGGCTCCCTCATGGCATGGCAGGTGTTCTCTTCCCTTCCTCTCCCCTCCCCTCTCCTCCCCTCCTCTCTCCTCCCCTCCTCTCTCCTCCCCTCCCCTCTCCTCCCCTCCCCTCTCCTCTCCTCTCCTCTCCTCTCTTCTCCTCTCCTCTCCTCTATGAGAGACACTCAGTCTCTGTGCTCTCTGTTCATTTAAGTTTCATTCTTTTCAGAAGCCATTTTCATTCTCAGACAACAAAATGGAGACCTGGAGAGATGAATCTATGAGCTCAAGGTCACCCAGTATTAAAGCCGGGATGAGAACAGAGCCTCTGCCTCGGTTTCCCCCTCAGTTTGCAGGGCCTCCTGTCAAGTCACTCTCACCTCATCCTTCTCATTGTCGGTATCAGGAGCTCAGTTGTCTCCTTGGCCCCTCCTTGTGTCCATAGCTGGCTCCCTCACTAGGTTTCAGCTCTTCCTTGGAAGAAACTCTGTTTTACTGTTTTATATTTCTCTGTGCCAGCTTGATGCCTGTCATTTAGTTGGTCCTCAGAAAATATTTATTTAATGGATGTGGTTCCATAGTGTAGCTGTTAGCACATCTACTTTACATGCAGAAGGTCCTGGGTTCATGTCCCAGTGGAGCCATAGTCTATGGTCTACAGCCATGCCACCCTGAATACGTTCCATGTCTGATCTTGGAAGCTAAGCAGGTTCAGGCCTGGTTAGTACTTAGATGGGAGACCACCTAGGAAGATCAGGTGCTGTAGGCATAAATAATAATAATAATAATAAAAGAAAATGATTATTTAATCACTAATCTTTTTTTTATGCGTATTCTCAATTTTCTCTGAATTTCATATGTATCTATTGCTCTCAGTTGTCTGTCCAGCTTCAGAGGAACCCCAATTCCTGGCATGCTATGGGGATGGGGGACTGAGCAAGGAAATGCCCCCACAGGCTCACTGTTTCTGGGGACCTCCAGAGATGCCTGAGGAACAGTGAGCCCAAATACTGGTGTCTTACTGAGGACAGGGTGTGTGTGTGAGAGAGAGAGAGACAGAGTCAAGAGCTTAAGGAATTTATTGTTGTTTTCCCTTGATACAAGTAAACAAAAACAAACAAAACAAGTAATGTAAGCATAAATAAAATACAGAGCAAAAGCCTTTCTTCCTCAGTCCTTCCCCATTTCCATACTGTTTATAGTTTGGCCTATATCCTTGTGGATTCTTTCTACACACACACACACAGCTTGAGATCTTGTTATGTACATACTATACCCTACATTTTTTTTTTTTTTTTTACTATCCCAGAGATACCTATTTCTGCCAGAAATAGGGGACCCTCCTTTTAGCAGCATCATGCACGGTCACAATACACATGAAACATGCTTGGGTGTTTGGATGGATGATACTGTCGTTTACTTTTATTTTATCTGTACAGAGTTTTTATATTTCACACATGATATACAAACACATGCTTTCTGTAAAATATTTAGATCTGCTCTGTCGAGCACAGCAGTCACTAGCAACACACGACCACTGAGCACTCCTGAGTGACGAGTTTGAATTGAGATGGGCTGTAAGTATAAATGCACAGTGGATTTTGAAAACGTAGTATGAAAAAAACTAAATACCTCATTAGTAATTTCTTTATATTCATTCTGTGTTAAAATGATACTATTTTGGGAACATTGGGTTAAATGGGTTAAATCAAATATATTATTAAAATTAATTTTTATGTTTTTTTTACTTTTTAAATGTGGCTAATAAAAATTCAAATATGTGTGTATTACATATGTGTCTTGCATCGCATTTCTTTTGGTCAGACCTGATCTATATAAGACAAAGTATACAGAGCAAAAGACGGCAGTTCTACTGCGTTATCTTCCTCCACTTCCTTCCTTGAGTCGTCATTTATTTTTATTATTTTCCAGTGTGTACTTAAGGCTATCTACTCTATCTTGAATTAAGCTTTGCCCATAGTCTTCTGATTTTGTTTGTATATTGTACTTTCATTTGTTTGTTTTTATATTTCATTGGCTATATGAATTTCCTTACTACCTTTTTGCCCATTTAACAGTACTCCCCACGATGTTAATTCTAAGCTTTGTAGGTTTCTTTCGTTAATGCTATAAACATGTCTTACTTTATTTCCCTGTTTGCTCTTAACTTCCAAATGCTCTTTGCCATACATTATGGTGCCTGGTTTATTAACAGAGTGAGATTAGAGAAAAAAAAAAAGCTCTTGCATAATGAAGGAAGAAATAATTAAGGGAGACTGTGGTGGGCGGTTGAAGCCGGGGGTCTGTGAGATGTGAGAGGCAGAGAAGGCTCAGTTTCCATGGCTGCCTGCACCACACATGGCCTAGCTCTCCTTTTCTTGTTTCTCTTTGAAACACACACATAATAGAAACAGCAGCCTTGATTTTCTTTTCCTGATTATGTAAGTGATACCTGCAGCTTGTAAAAAGCAAACCAAACCACCTTATTTCTGGTTTGAGGAAGAACAAAAGATGCCTGCAGACTTAGTCTCTTAACATTTTGGTGACTACCCCAGAAAGTGAGCAGCCGGGGTTCTGGGTATCTCCTTGTTTACTGTTGTGCCCCTGAGCCAGGAGCAGGGCCTGGCATAAGTATGGCTGCGTGGGTGACTCGAGGGCCCCCTCCTCACTGGGAGGGCTGCCTCCTAAGCCTCACGCAAGAGGAAGGTGTGTGTGTGGTGTAAGCTGAAGCAGCACCTTGAACACACAGCCCTCGTGGGGGCCCGGGTAGCAGACAGGGCATGACCAGGAGATTCTAGCTGTTTGGTTCAGAAGGAATGCCACAGTTGTGCTGGAACTGGCACCCCTCCCCCAGGGATCTGAGCCCTGGCGTCTCTGGGGCCCTCAAGGCCATCGTTGCCCATGCACCTCAGATGGAACCATTATATCAGTCAGAAGCTCTGGTGGGTGGATGCTGAGGTTGAGGTCCTGCCTTTTCCTCGCCAAGAATCTCTTTGGCTCTCAGGCAGTTTTGTCCCCTTATCCCAGCATCAGCTCTACGTGCCAAGGAGTGCTGAGCAGGGCACCTTTTGTAGGCTGCATCTTAAAAAGGGGTAACCGAGCTTTTGGAGTGATTGACAACACTTGAACATAGATTCTTCCAAAGGGACACCCGGGACAGGCCGTTGAAAAAAAAAAAAAAAACAGCTAGATGTTGACGTAAGAAACATCCAAACCTGTAGAGAATTTTTACGGGTTTATTTGAGCCAAAGTGATGACACACGCCGGGGAGCAAGATCTCAACTGCTCTGGAGAGAATAACAGTTTCACAGCTTCTTTTATGCAGTTGAAATGAAGGCAGGGACGGAAGGATGAGGGCGTGAAGGTGGGAGGAAGCAAGGCAAAGATTGAATTACAGGATAGTTAATCAGATTATATGCTCTCCTGAGGGTTAATACCGGCTTCGAGGGGTTATTACCTGTGGCATCTCAGAGGTGTGTTAACTTAGATGCACAAGAAGGAGGGGTAGGGCTGGCTTAAAGCCTCCCTCTGAAGAAGTTATAGGCCAGGAGTGTGACCACCCAACATGACCTGCTCAGCCAGGAATTTACAGCCTCTAAAGTTACTTCCCATAAAACTCTCTTTTTCCCCATCCCAATTAATAGAAGACTGCCCCTGGCCATGGCCCTTTCCATGATGGCAGCTTCTTCTACTGTGCTGGACATTCTTTGAGGACTGGCTCCTGCTACTCGGGAGTCTTCCTCATTTTATACTCCTGTGCCCTGTGAATGAATGAAGGAGTGAATGCACAAAAAAACACAGCCCTCTCACTTAACAATCTAGGAAAGTTTCAACACACGAATTCTTTTGTGTCCTTAACTCTTAGCCTAGTACCTGGCACATAGTAGGCACTTACACATATTTGTTGAACGAATGAATGAATGAATGCCTATAAAAACATGTGAAAAATGAAACTAGACTTGCCCTCAAATGTCGGGCAAGTCCAATGGGGCGCAGTGGAGAGCAGAGCCCATTGGTTGGCACCGCCGTTAGCTCAGCTCGGTCCCCGCCACGTGCACTGCTGCCCACGCGGGTCCATTTCTCCTGCACGCACTTCTCACCGAGCCAATAGGCCCAGTTATTTTAAGACACAAGGCCGACATAAAGAAACTCACAATTGCCTCGGAAAATCCTGTTCCCTTCTAAGCCCATACCATTGTCCCGAGTGCAGCAGCTTTTCTGCCACGAACGGGGCTTTGCTGGGATGGACCGAGACACCTTCGTTTCCCCAGCGCGAGCAAGCAAGGCCGTGAGAAGTGCGGGCTTTCGTTCCTTTGCTTCCGGTCTGAAGATTTTGTTGTCCTTGTTCTTTCAGTGACGGGGCTGATCTTGTCTGGGTTCTTTGTTCCTTTTAAGAAAACATATAAAGGAGGAGAGGGAAGAAAATGAAGCTACAGAGAGCTCACCGGTTCAAGACGGAAATTGCTTTACCAAGTCACGGTGACATTATGCTCCAGTTGGGCATCTTTGTGTTAATGACACAGAGCTGTTTTGGAAATCGTTACATAATTCTCATCAGACTGCAGATTTCCTAACCGGATTTCCACAGAGGCACTTTTCAACCGTTATGATTTATTTTTTTCAGTAACTTTTTAAAAAAAAGTAGCATCAAAATTCTGTGATTCTCCTTCCTCTACGATTTCAGAGGCAGGACATTTTGTTAGAACTAAATACACACAATTTAATGTTTTAAGATTTGATTTTTTTTTGAATTACAGTAGAACCCTGTTGTGGTGTGGTTTATTATTTGACTTTTTGAGAAACAATTATGTCGAATTTAATTCCCTGGAGTATAACAACATGCAACAAAACCTCAAGATTTTCTAAAGAGGGAGGGATCTTGGAGCTGTGTCTGATCTCCTGGATTTCTGGCTGAGGCCTGAGATCATGAAGTGTTCCAATGGTCACCCAGCTGCTGAGCAGCAGATTAGGACAGAGCACAGCTGTTCCAGTGCATGCTTTCCCCACCCTGTCCCAACAGGAGCGCGATGAATTTACGAGTCCAGGAAAGAGACATTCTCCAATTAGGAGAAGAAAGTGTGGGCAAGGGTATGAGGAAGTGGCAGTGAGCAGGTCTTTGATGATCCAGACTCAAGAAGCCAGGCCTACCCAAGGCAGGCTTGGTCACCCGGATTATAGCACGGATGGGGCACGGAGGGCAAGGCCCCTCTCCAGAACCGGGGACTGTGCCCCGGGGACATGCCTGAAGAAGCCTTCTCTCAAAGATGCCCAGAGCCTAGTCCAAACTCGTGTACTCTTCTCAGCTACGTGCTGAATCCTGTTTTGTACTAATCAGCTCACGCAGCTGGCTTTCCTATCCTGGCAATCCTTGAGGACAAATGCAATATTTACTTGGCTCATTTTTGAAACTCTATACCTAGGACAGTGATTGACAGGGTAGCTACAGGCCTTAAATTGCCTTTACCACATTTACCTTATAAGTGAGGTCAAGAGCAATCTTAGCTTTTTAAAATCTGACAATGTACTAACTAAATCTTGGATACTAAGAAGTTTGCCCAGTGCTTTGGGAGTTCACTCCATAGCCTGGAAATAAGTTGCCTTGTTGTCCACTAGATGGTGTGCAACATACACACACACCCGGCACACGTATCCCTGGAAACACCCAGCTAGGTGTGATGTCAACGGAGAAAAGCCGTGAGATCTAATCCATCCCATTTTGTCGTCTTGTTTTGTTTGCTGGCAGCATGCTCTAGGAGAGATTCGGGAACTGGCAGGAGAGGAGGAAGACGTGTCTTTTGACAATCCCTCTGTGATAAGACTCGAGGCAGAGAAAATGAGACTCTGAGGCATCGTGGTAAGAATGAGGCTGGACCAGGGCCGTGGGCAGTGAGGATGGAACAAGGGGCTGGATTTAGAAAGACAGGAAAGACAGATCTTCATGATGGATTGGATATAGCGCTCTTCGAATCCACTAGCTTAAATTTCTTCCTCTACAAACTATAAAATCCGTGAGGGCAGAGGTGTTGGCTTATCAGTATCAATATTTCCAGTGCTTCGCAAAGTAGATAATACATAGGTTTTGCATAATAATGAATAAAACAGCTAGCATTTACCGAGTGCGTATGTGAGCCCTCCTGAGCTCTTTACATGTATTGATGTCCTTTATTTCCCCCAATATACACATCTCCGGCCCTTCCCTGCCCAGATCAAAATCTCTGGGACAGTTGAGCCTGAGCCAATGTATTTTGAAAAAAAATCCCAGGTGATCCTTAAACAACTCCTGCCCTGCAGGGAGAAGTATTGAAGCCCAGGCAGGCTCGTCCCGTGAGGGGGACCTGGGCCTTATGCCAGCCACAGGGGCCGTTCAAGTTATCCCAGTGGCTGCGGGCCATGTTCCTCTCTTCCACTTTTAAGCTCTCATCACTTCGATCTGCCACGTACCACACGTGCTGTCTTTTCCCCTTTCTCCATTCATTCTTCACAGAACACCTGCAGGCCCTGCCTGTCCCTCTCCTGTCCCTTATCCATCCTGTGAATTGTGCACAGCTCTGGAGCACATCTGCAGGTGGGCCCTGGTCCACCAGGTGCCCTCCAGAGAGGCTGAGCTAGCAGGCTCTCGGCTCCTCGTCTCCTTGCAGGGCGGGCCTCTGAATTCTACCTCACCCCACACGCAGGCCTCGGGCCCATAGCCGCACAGCCCAGCCCTTCTCACTCCTTGCTGCTGGCTTTCTTCAGGGGTTCACAGCAGCCCTGGCTCCAGAACGTCTCCTGAAAGCACTGTCTTCTGATTCATCTCAACCTAACATCAGTGCTTGGAGCACATGCAAGTCCAGACATCAGGGAGGTGTGGGGCCCCCAAGGGGCCTAAGTATATGACCACGAGATGGCCCTAGCTTTGCTATTCCAACCCCAACAAAAGTGAGAGCCATACTCATATTTAGTTTGACAGCCATTCATTGGGTACCTACTGTGCGCCAGGTGATATGCTAGGCCCTGGGGTTACCCAGGTGGGTAACAGCGCCCTCCAACCCAAGCCTCACCTCTGTTCACAGATGCAGCCACATAAATATCCGTCACACGACACCTGGTAGAGAAAAGGCGCAGCACATGAGGGTCACACAGGGAAAAGGGAAGTGTTTGTCGAGGCCGTGAGGGTCTGAGAAAGCATCCGAGAAAACTTAGTGCCCCTTAAAACTTGGCTCAAGTGTCACATCCTCCCAGAAAACCGCAAGCCCTCTTGGCAGACCCCCGCAGAGACCTGTCATCCCCCTCCTCTCCCCGCAAAGCATTTTCTGTACTGTCTGCGATTCCCAGGTTCCTTGGCCTGCAAGACACTTCAGGTGGGAACCATGCCTCACCTTCCACTCCAGAAACCAGGGCCTGGCACACAGTAGGTGCTATGTATTTGTTTGTTGAATGAATAGGTGGTGCTATTTGAGCTGGGAGGGTTTGGAGGGTGAGCAGGGAGGATTTGGAGGGTGGGGGCGAGGGTGTGGACACGGGGAAGGGCGGTGGTGTTCTCCGGGGCATCTGAGCAGCAGGGGCTCCCACTCTGCCTCCAGAAACACCGGTCTTGCAGGGCCACCTTTAGAGACAGGTACACTTAAATGTCGCCTTGTCTCCTGGTGTCAGACATTTGCATGGCCTTAAAGGGGAGGTGTGTGGTGGGCCTGACACCCCTTGGCCCAGGGGTGTGCCCATCCTCTCTCTCCCTCCCCAGCAGCCAGAACTGATCCTGCCGACCTCAACTCTGGGTGATCTTTAGAACCACCGGGGAAGCTCTTTAAAAATCCTGCTGCTGTCTTTAATTGGTCTGGGCTGGGGCTCAGGGAGCATCAGTTTCGAAAGCTCCTCTGGTGATTCTAATGCTCAGCCAGCACGGAGAAGCACTGAGCTAGACCCTCCGCCCCCCAAACCCCCAGCTGGCACAGAAGCCTCCCTCCCTCGGGGCCTCTCCCGGCTTTGATCTGCTCCAAACCTCCTCACAGCAGTTTTATCTCCAGCAGCACATCCCAGAGCCCTCTCAACACTGAAGCAAATGCCTCCCAGCAGGCTGCTGCCCTGTCAGTTACTGAGGCCCAAGCTGCAAAGACATCTCCTGGCAAATAAATTGGAGCGTTCAATCATTCAGCTGAGAGCCAAGGCAGAGACCCTCTCAGTCCCTGGAGAGAAAAGACAGAAAGACGGGGAGGCCAGTGACACAGGGTGGGGCGGAGACTGAGCGGAGGAGAGGGGAGTGCAAGCTCGCAAGTGCTGTCTCTCTCTGAGAGAAGCTTCTGGGGTGGAGGAAGAGAAGAGGACGTGTTGTGGGGTGCGGGGGGGGGGCACATGCCACTCTCCTGTTAGTCTCCTCTTTGGAAGGCTGGGATGGAAGACACCTGTCTGAGGTGTGGAAGCTGGAGGGGGGTGGGGAAGCCACAGGCAGGCCGCCCCCAGAGGCTGCTGCTTGGGGGTTGGGGTGATGGGTGTAGAGGCCTCTCAGGGTGGGCTGTGTGCTCTTTGTCAGATGAAAGTGGGCTGTCTCAGTGCCGCCTGCAGGGCCTGAGCCAGGTTGTTCCTTCCTGAGAAATGAGGGTCCTGTCTCCCAGCCCCGAGGACAATGGGTTCCTGGGAGCTCTAAGTCACTTTTCCCATATGCCACCGAGTGTACCCCCAACAGCTCTGGGCGGAGGACAGGGAAAGATGAGGAAGGCTGGGGCCCAGGCTGCCATCGCTGGGGAGAAGGGCTCAGTGCTGCCATCTTGACCTTGTGGAGTCAGGTGTGGAGATCCCTGTGGGGCAACGGGAGAGCAGGGAGGGTGGGGGTGGCACACTTGCTCTTATTGGGATGCTTCTTGAAAGATGGCTCTCTTCCTTCATCAGTGGGTATCTGGGCCTTTGTGCAGGAACTGACAGTGGGGACATCAGCGAGGACCAGAGCTTCTGCCCACATGGCCATCCTGTCCGTGGGATCTTGCAGGCAGTGTGGTGGGAGAGCTGGGCAGGCATGGTGATGGTGAGCCAGGCCTAGAGACTGGTGCCCTAGGCGTGCTTGGCTCTGTTCCTCCATCACAGGTGGCACCTTGGGTGGCAGTTCGTCATCTGTGTCCTGGGCTAGGGCCTCAGCCAGGCCTTTCCCACCTACCAGACAATCAGATGCCCCAACATAGGCCCTCAAGCCAGGGGTGTCATCCTAACACACCAGGGCAACCCCTTCTGGGGGCCCCAGTTCTGGTTTTGGACGGTGTTGCAGAAAATTTGCCGAACTCAGATCAGTGAGAAATCAAGCAGCACCCAGACGGTTGGAGAACTCAGGTTTACGACGCCGGCCGTCCCAGAAGAGCTAGTGCTCTGAAAATCGGGGCCTCAGGCTTAGGGGTAATTTTGCTTTTATACCCAGGTTGTTACAGTTGACACAGGCTGATTTACAGACCCCAGGGGTTGCTATGGGTTACGGGTAGTTCAAACAGGTATTTAGGTGATAACATCTGTTGTCTGTACAGAGCATTTCAAGGGGAGAGTGGGTCTGCATGTTCACAGTAACAGGACAAGGGGCCGATTGCAAGGTTAGCCATGTGAGTAGAAAATTCCTCTCTGAAGGCAGAGGTCATCCCAGCACGACCAGGAATCGCACCTTGGTGGGGGATTTTAGAAGAACCACCTGGTTCGATAGCCCTTGCTTGGTGCCATTACACATTTCACAACACGCATGCCAACGTCTGGATTGGCTAACTGTTAAACTGAATCACTACTCTGAGTGGACTGTATTTAAAAGGTTTATTTGTTGAAATGAGGGAGAGTAAAACAAAAAAAAATCCACCTGTAAATGAGGCAGCGGCCTGTCCGCATCCTCCGGTTAAGAACTGAACGCTGCCTTGCACATCCTGGAGCTGAGCCGGGTTTGGATGGTGGGCGCTGGACAGGTAGAGTTGGGGTTGCTCCCCTTTCGCGCACCAGGACCCCCAGAGGAAGGAGTACAGTATGACGGGAGGGTGCAGCATGGGGGGCGGGACACAGCCTGGGGTGAGGACTCGAGGCCCTCGGGCTGCTCGCAAAGCTTATTTATCTCTCACCCAGAGACCATCATCCATTTCCAATTAGCTGGAGGCTTGGCAGGCAGCCGTGGGCTCCAGACCAGACTCCAGGGTATTAATGAAGGCACCGCCCTTGCTGGAGACTGTGCTGAACCAGGATGGAAGTCAAATTAGGTTATCCTTCCAGAGGGACGGGCGGGCTCTGGTTTGGGGCTGTCGGCTTACCTCTGGGGGGAGGGCCAGGCATGTCTTCAGGCTCAGGGAGTGAACTCTGCCCAACAGAGTGCTAGAGATGAGAGATTTTACCCCTGGAGCTGAGTCTCATGGCTCTGGTCTTCTTCCAAAGGGACAAACAGGAGCTGAGGACAGAGCTGACATTTTGGGCTTGTAGCTGGGAGGAACGCTGGAGGCCCAGAGCCTGGGAGAGCCCTTGGCAGGGGGCCGTGGGTGAGGCAGGTGGGGAGCTAAGAATATCTAGCCCGTCAGGGTGATGGAGGAGGCGCCCTTGTGAGGTCTGGCCAAGCCCCAGGCTCTGTCACAGAACTGAGAAGGGCGGGGCTGGGAACTCCCATCTCTCTAGTCAGAACACCAAACGGTGGCCACACGCTCCAGGGCGGTTGCTAGGGAGTCCTCCCGGGGAGCAGCTCCCACTTCCTCCTTCAGAGGCAAAGCCCCCTGGGAGTATCCGCCTCCCTGATCCATTTGCCCCATTCCATCAAATGCAAACAGGTTTTCATGAGACTCAAGAAGACTTCGGCTGAGAAAAATTAATTTAACGGATTGTAAAGTATTCTCTGGGGATCCCCCATGCTTGTTCTTTTCTCCTCCTTCTTCTCTGGCTGCTTAGTGGGGCCTGAGATGTTAAGAAAAAAAAAAAAAAACCAAACAGGCCCAAAATGGCGTCACTTGTGCTAAAAGCCCATGACACCAAACCTAGATTTAATATTTGATCTAATTGCAGTTTCAGGCTCTTCCGGAAACATAATCTTAATCAACCAGTCTGGAAGTTTCTGGTCAGGCACCACTAAGGTAATCTGTCATGTGGGCCCTCCCCAGCCCCCATATAAAGAAGAGGCAATCCTCATGATTAAAAAAAAACCAAAAAATCCTTCTCTTTCCCCAAAGAAAAGCTGTCCCAGCCCTGGGGATAGCTTTCTTCTGTCAATATCTCCCTTGACCCACCCTTCTACTTGTAAAGAGCTCCCTTCCCCCACTTAAAAAAAAAATTATATGACTATAGCACCCCGTGTACCTTGGTGGTCTCCCATCCAAGTACTAACCAGCCCCAAACCTGCTTAACTTCTGAGAAAAACCTCCCATTTTGCACACCCTCTAGTTGCTAGCTGAAATGCTGCCACCATCATGAACAGCTTTAAAAAGCCAATTGGATCTTCGAATGTACTCAGTTGACTTCTGTTTCTTCACAGAGGTCCGGATGGAGCCCAGTCTGAGAGCCCTGTGGCTCACCGCTGGTGGCCTGAGGATCAGGACCAGCCCTTTACCTCTTGGCCTGGTCACTTTCCACCGGGAAGGTGGAATTAACTAGGTGCCTTGACAGGATGGAGATGGGCACACGGTTTGTCCTGACCCCACCCTCGGCAGCCAGGTCACTACCTCCACGACCATCGTGAACCCTCCCATGTGCTGAGTGTGTCCAACACTAGATCAGGATACATGGGAGGGAGGGGGAGAATGGACGGCAGAACGGAAAAACACTTCTTCAGTGGAGACTTGAGGTGAAAGGACTGTGGTCCCATTCATGGGATGGGGTGACCCGAGGGGCCAGGTCACACTGGCTCGGTATAAAAGGTCCTGGAGAGGAGCCGGGTCCGTCCAAAGACCTGGCAGGAGTGGGCTTCCGCAGACATGACCTCGTGCGGCCTTTCGGGGCCTCGCTTGGCAAGCTGGTCGGGCACCGTATCCCTCTGTAGGTGGGCAAAGGTGCCAGCAAAGCGAAGTCCATGGCAAAGCAGGGACGGAGAGGGAAGATTCCATCATCAAGCCCCGTGCTGTCTGCACTCATTGCCTGAATTCAGGGATTCTCAGTTTTTAGAGTCTAGAAGAATCTTGAGGATGAGGTGTAAAAATGAAGATTCCCAGGCCTTGCTCTCATCATGCTAAAGAAAAGCGGTCTCAGGCGGGGCCCTTCTTAGCAGTTTTATGAATTCGCACTTTTATGAGCACAACAGAGCTGGTGCGAGGTCTTGGAGAATTGTTCTGCCTCTGGAGGAAGCTTCTTCTCTGGAAGCTGGGTTTTCAGTCTCGCAGACGCCGCCCTGCCCTGCCGGGATCGCAGCTTCGGGAAGCTCATGCAGGTCTGGGTGGAGATGGGGTCTGGCTCTGGCTCTGGCGCCCCTCAGGGTCTTGCAGGCTGGTGGCTGTCCCTGCCCAAGGCTGGCAGTGTCCCCCGGTGTCTGGAGGCCACAGGGTGGTGTGGCTCTGTCTCTTCGCCCATCCCCAACCCCCAGGTACTGATCTGTCTCCCTGGAGTGAGTCCGCATCTCCTGGGTGTCGCCCCACTGCTGTTGGCTGGGGCAGTGGGCCTGTGGGAACAGGGGCGCCTGGCTTGAATTTCCCATACCTGGCTTGCTGGCCTCCAGGAGGTTACAGCTCCCTGAATTCAATGAAAAACAAGAAGCCAGCATTCATTGAACACATCTTTTCCTCCCAAGTCTCATCTAACTTTCAGTGATGGATTCTGATACTTAGGACAAAGGCACATGGGCAATGCTCAGAAAACATTCAGGGAGTGAATGGATGAATCGGTAAACTCTTTGAGATAGATATTACATTCTCTCCATTTTATAGGTCAGACATGGAGGTTTTAGGAGGCCAAACAACTTGCTGAAGGTCTAGAACCAGGAAATGACAGAACTAAGATTGGAAGCAGGTCAGAACTCCAAAGCTTTTACCTTTTCACTGTCTCACAAGCCTGAAGTCACGACCCAGTAGCAGCTACTGGGCCAGAACACAGTTAACTGACCTCCCGTCCGCCTGTGGGCTGGGGGTGCTCCTGGGCTGGCCTCCTGGTGACCAAGGGGAGAGGGACTGTACACCCAGTATGAGATTTGTCATTAGAATGTTCACTGGTTCTGCTCTCCATGAACCAAAGAAGGTGAAATAGCGGTATTCACTAAAATGCTCTAATCAACAAATGCAATTAGGATACTACTAATCACTTTAAACACAACCTCAACTCAAAATGACCTAAACAATATATTTTATTGTTTCATGTAACAGAAAAGGCCACAGCTGACCAGGCTCCGGAGTTGGTTGACTCCAGGGCTCTTTCCGTCTCTTAGTGTGTCATCCTCAGTGTTGACGGCTCCAGATGTGACCTTGGGATGGAATCACGGGACTGGATCAGACTATTCACCTGGGGCGGAGTGGGTGTCGGAGAGTCAACTCGGATGTCCCCACGTCATCAGTGCACAGGCAGGCCTGCTTTGGGACATCTCTAGAAAACATTCCAGAAAGGGGCGGTCCTTCCTGCACTGCCACAGACCACCGCCTAGCCTGGCAGCCTGAGTGGTCTGGAGTATCAGCCACACCAGTGCTGGCAGCACGGACAGTAGCAGCAGCGTTAGTGGGGGCAATGACGGTGCACGGTGCCAGAAGCAGAAACAACGCACCATCACTGTGCTCAGGAGTCAGCCAAGGCCCCAGCAGCAGCCGTCACTTGACCTGCCAGCCCCCGGAGAGCAGGAGAGGGAGGAAGAGTGGCAGTTGGTACATGACAGCCAGGACTTGAGATGCCCCTGGGGAACAGCAGAAATAACAGGGGTTTCTGCAGGTGGCCGGCATCCGAGCATGACAGATGGGACAGGGCAAGCCAGCAGAGCCTGACTCTTCGCGCCAAAGTGATCTGATGGCTCCCCAGATGCCGTTGTGTGCACTGTGCCCGGGAGAGCTGGGTGAGAGGGGCCCGCGCCACACGGGCTGGCTCCCGGCTCTGCCCCTCCCTTCTCTCCGTGTGTGTGTGCCAGGGGTCACCTAATGTGAATGCTGGCGGTCCCCGGGGGTGGATGTGCCACAAGACAAGACTTTTATTCTCCCTCCCCCACCTAGAAATTCCCTCCTTTTTGCTTCCTTGTACTTTCTATACTGCTAAATTAAAAAAAAAAAAAATGTTTCGTTGAATGTTCTGAGTATATACTTCAAACCTAAAAACACATTAAAAAGTAATGAAGGATGAAACCTTCTTTCTAACACCTTCTGCCCAGTTTCTTTTCAGCCCTCCCAACCCCCTTTTCATTATAATATCTTTTGGTTTATTCTGTATTATAACAACTTGTACTTCTGGAGTTTTTACGCATATACAAGCAAGTGGAAAAAATATTTCAATTTTCTCCCCTTAATTACACATACACACAGCTCTATTCTTTGCTGTTTCATCCAACAATGTATCTTGGAGCTCTTGTCCGTACAAAGAATGATTTCATTTTTTATACACAGCTGACCCTCGAACAATATGAGTGAGAAGTGCACGGGTCCAGTATGGGGATTTTTTCCAACAAATGCGTACAGTACTATAAACATATTTTATCTTCCTTATGATTTTCGTAGTAACATTTTCTTTTCTCTAGCTTATTTTATTGTAAGAATATAGTATACATTACATATGACATACGAAATATGTGTTAATCAATTATTTATGTTGTAGGTAAGGCTTCTGGTCAATTGTAGGCTATTAGCAGTTAAATTTTGGGAGAATCAAAATTATACTTGGATTTTCAGCTGTGCAGTGGAGGGTGAGGGGCCCTAATCTCCACATTGTTCAAGGGTCAACTATAGCTGCCCTTGAAGTTGACCGTCATAATACTGCTATTTTAAAACACAGCCTCCTACTGATAGGCCTTTAGGTTTTGCTATTCCAAGTGATGCTGCAGTCCAAATCCTCATACATACATTGTTTTGCGTATGTACCAGTGTTCCTACAGGAGTGTAATTGCTGGGGCAAAGGGTATATGAAGTTGTAATTTTGAATGATTTTTCCAACCACCCTCCGTAAATGTTGTACTAATTTCTATTACCACTAGCAATATCCAAGAGTGCCTTTTCCCTGCAGTTTTGTCAACAGCATTTGTTATCAAATTTTCGAAATTTTAAGAACTTGCCCTTTCACGCCTCACCCCAGTCTAACACAGCAAAAGTGTCCTGCCCTGCAGAGACCCAGTGGGGCGCGTTGTCTCTGATCACCGTTTTCCAGAAGCCTGCTGGGAAGGACGGTCACAAACATGATCTCTCCAAGACTGAGTTCCTAACCTTCGTGAATACAGAACTGGCTGCCTTCACAGAGAACTGGAAGGACTCTGGTGTCCTCGACTGCCTGGTGAAGAAATTGGATAGCAACTGTCATGGGCAGCGAGAGTTCCAAGAATTTCTTAGTCTTATTGGCAGCATAGTGATATCTTGCCATGAGTCTTCTACCCGTTCCCAGAAGAGTGTCCTCGGAGCCCTTGGAGCTGACCTCCACACCCTGCCCTCCTTCCAGCCTCCATCCTCACCTTCTCCTCAAAGACCCCATGTACCTTGAATCCTGTGTACCCAACACCCCATGTAGGCTGCTCCTACTGGTAATAATAAAACATCATTTTTTGAAATAGACTCACACACACACATACAAAATTCAGAATTTTGATCGCTTCTCGGCCTTTTGGCTAAGATCAAGTGCAGAATGTTATCAATCTCAATATGTGTATCTCAATATGATCTAAAAATCTTCTTTATTGAGCTATAATTTTCATCTGATAAAATGAGCTCATATTAATTGTACACTTCAAAGAGTTTTGACAAAGGTATGTATCCGTGCGACTAACACTCCCGATCAACACATAGAACATTTTCATCACCCCAAAACGCTCACTTCTGCTCCTTGCTAATCAATAATACCCTCCCCATCCTGTCCCAGGAAACCACTCCTCTGATATTTCTCACTATTTATCAGTTTGCCTGTTCTAGAATTTCGTAGAAATGAAATTATGCAATATGTACTCTTTTATGACTGGCTTCTTTAGCTCTGCATGATTTCGAGATTTCATCCACGATGTTGCCTGTACCAGCAGCTCATTCCTTTTTATTGCAAGGTGGCATTACATTGAATAGATGTTTTGTTTCTTATTCATGTGTGTTGAAAAACGTTCATATGTTTACGGTTTGGGACTATTATGGATAAAGCAGCTATAAACATTCATGTACAAATACATCTCTTTGTGATCATATTTTTAAAAATTTCTTTTTAGTAATTATTGAGAAGTGAGGTTTCTGAGTAAGATAGAACACATATGTTTAACTTGGTAAGAAACTAACCAGTTGCTTTCCAAAGTAATCGCCTCTTTTCATGCTTCCATCAACAAAGTGTTCTAATAGCTTCACATTTTTTTTTTAAAGCTTCACACATTTTCATCACCACTTCTTACTGTCTTTTAAATGTTAGCCCTTCTAGTGGGTATATAGTGGTATCTAATCACAGATTTAATTTGCATTTCCTCGGTGATTAATGATATTGAGTATGTTTTCATGTGCTTATTGGCCATTTCTAATCTTTTGTTAAGTGTCTTTTCAAACCTCTTTCTCATTTTTATTGAGTTATTTGTCTTCCTAATATTGTTATGAATGTTTTTAATGTATTTCTTGCTGAGGGTTTCATTTGCATTTTTGTTATGTGTGCAGTTGATCATCTTTTACATGCTCAAGAGCCATCTGTACTTCCTTTTCTGGGAATCGTCTATTAATATCCTTTGCCCACTTTTCTGCTGAGTTGTGTCTTTGTTTTATAAATTTCTAGGTCTTGATATATTAGGAAGACTGACCCTCTGTCTGAGATAGGAATTGCAATTACTTCCCCTAGTTTGTTTGTTTGCCTTTGACTTAGCTTATGGTATTCTTTGCCATGCAGAAGATTTTTATTTTTGTGTATTTAAATGTGTCAATCTTTTCTACGACTCTTAGAATTTCAGTTGTAGGTAAAAGGGCTTTCTCGCTTCAAGATTACAAAGGAAGTCTACCATGCTCTCTTCTCTTATGTCATAGCTCAGGTTCTTTAGAGAACACAGTATGAGGCAAAGCTATGAAACGTTTTTAGGGAGATGCAATCCCAGACAGCAAGAGGGAGGGTAAAGGGTTGTGAGGAAGGGGAGGCAGGAAGGCACATGCAGGGTACCGTGTGATCAAGCTGGCTGCAGCTTCAAAAGAACTAGAGCAGTTTACCTCCAAAGGGTCTTTACCACCATGCTTTAAAAAGCTCCCTACAGGAGGAAGGGAGAGGCATCATCTATCTATCTGCCCTTTCCTGTCTCTCTTCTGGTCCCAAGTGGTGTGGTTGCTCTGGGTTGTATTAGTCTCTCTGGCCAGTGGAATCTCACACCCTACGTGATTATTTAAATCTGGAATCAGGGAAGGAGTCAGAAGCTCTGTGTGTTTGGCTGAGTCGTCCCTATTTGGCACCGTGCTATGTTTCCTGATGTGATGTCACTGTGGAGAGCCTAGTCCTTCCCCTGGAAACTGAGGCAGTGGCATTGTTAGGGAGCAAGGCCATGGCACCAGCGGCCATGTGTTCTTCACGGAGCAAGAGCCCAGGCCAGGGAGAGGGGAGGGGGTGAGGGAAGAGGGGGGAAGTGTGGGAGAGCCTGGACCAGGGGGTGTGGGAGAGGGGGATGAACTGGACCCAGGATTTGTAATTTTGGGGTTCCTTCTCTTCTTTTTACTTTCGTTCATTTAAACATGTAAATAGCGAATCTGTTTGGAATTCATCCTGCTGTGCACTGCCATGCTGTGCGAGGCATGACTCCCAGTCTGGATGACAACCTAGTTTCCCCAGCTCTGCGTATTAAATAGTTCATCTTCTCTCCCATCAGTCTGAGGGCCTCTTTTACCATACACAAAATTCTTACATTTTGGGACCTACTTAAAATATTTTTTTATGTTCCAGTCGTCTGTCTGTTCAGGTTGTTTTAACCATTGAAATTTTACAATGTGTTTTAACAGCTGGTAGGCCTGCTCTCCCATCATCGCTTTTCTTTTTCAGCATTTTCCTAGATATTCTCATTCTTTTTTTTTTTTCATAGAAACTTTATAGTCAGCTTGTCTATAAAAAAAAGAGTGATGTTTTTATTGGATTAAATCAGAGTAATAAATTAAATTTTGGAGGATTGGTATTTTTCATTGTTATGAGTCTTCCTATCCGAAGACATGACGTAATAGTTCATGGGTCCCAGACTTTCTTCACGGCCTTCACTATGGTTTAGGGTCTTGCCCAGTTCTTGTTACATTCATTTCTAGTTGTTGGCAGGTGGTAGAATATCTTCTTCTTCTTCTTCTTCTTCTTCTTCTTCTTCTTCTTCTTCTTCTTCTTCTTCTTCTTCTTCTTCTTCTTCTTCTTCTTCTTCTTCTTCTTCTTTTTTGCCATTTTTTCTTGCCCGGTTGAAAAAGAAAGTTGAACATGTATACTTTTTAATTAAAAGAAAAAATCATTAGTCTTTAAAAAGAAAAAGGAGAAAAAAAGGCTTTTAAAAACAAAACCAAGCAAACAACAACAACAAAACCCCTCAAAACCAAAGCTGAATTCTCCTTGGTCTAGGTGGGCTCTCCTGGTGGCCACAGTGCATTTGCGGCCCTCGATGGGGTTTGGCCAGGGGCTGAGGGGTGCTGGAGAGCTCGCAACCTGGCTGCGAAGGTTGCAGAGAGGGGTTATGGTGGTGTCTATACCTGTCCGAGACTGTTCCCAAGGCAGGAGAATCCACTTCACCCAAAGCCCTAATCTTCAGTAAGCTCCCTCTCACCATTGAAGAAAAAACACAGTTGCTTTCTCTCTCTCTCTCTTTAAGAACCTTCTGTTCGCTTAGAAAAACTCCTCTCCCTTGATGGCAGGAAGGCACAGGCAAGGGCTCACCTCAGACTTTGCTCTGGAATCCATTTTTACTATCTACCTTCATTGTGTGAACCAATAACCTTGCCTGCTGAACACCAATCACAAAGAGGCTGTTTTCCCAGCCAGAGTGTTGGGAGGTGGTCTGGGGGAGACAGCAGGAGGCTGAGAGAAGACAGCTTGGGAGGATCCTGTCCTGGGCTTAGTCCTGCCCACTGGGGCCACACAGCAAGTCAGCAATTGGTCTGCAAGGCCACCCACCGTTCACATGAGTCCTCTCTATGTCTTCTCTTTTCCAGGCTACATGTCATGGTAGAATCGGGGGAAGCTTTCTGGCTGAATGTCCTAGAGAGTCTCATGTACTGTTTTTAAGAAATGAAATACAAGTTTCTTTCCAGAATTGGCTTCTCTATACTGTTGAGCCAGCTTTGTTTTACCCTGTCTGTTTCTCAGTTGTATTCTGCATTACAATATTTTAAAGGTATTTTGGGGAATTTTCATATCTTATGATGATTCTGTGCTTCTAAGAAAGGTTGAAGCAGTCTTCTCTGGGGAGACAGGGAGAAGAGGCTCTGGGTGCCACGTGGGCTGGCTTTGGACAGTGTTTTAGAACAATATGACTCTTGCCACTTCCCCTCATTTCACCCCGCACAGAGCAGCACAGACCCGCCCCACCCGTGAGCTCCCCGAATCTGTCATTTGTGAGAGGCCCGTCGGCTGGTGTGATAGTCTAACCTAATGGCTAAGCGGTCCTATGTAAACTCTCAAACAAACTCTCCCCAGCACTAATCTTATTACCTCACCTTTTCCTCCTTTCTCTGTCTCTTGAGTTCAGAAAGCCTTTATAAATGGGAGGAAATAAAGTTTATGAGTTAGCTAATTAGGAATTTTGTTGCGAGGGTTTTGGTTGGTTTGGAGTCTAATCAAATAACTTTGTTAAAGAAGATGAGCTTATTATGCTCTTGGATATCATGTCCTTGGATACCAAACAAACACGCCTGTCTCTCCAAATATTTCTCAAAGGAGGGAAGGTTTCAGCCAGGTTGCCTGTGGCTACAAGCAATAAACATAGCTCGGCTGGCTTAAACCATAAAGACAGCTATCTTCCTGCTTGCTCAGGTTCTCAGGTGGGGCGAATGCCCGAGTGGACATCCTCCAGAACCTCTGGCTGTTTCTCTCGGCCCTTGTCTGGGTGCTTGGCTTTACCTTCAGCCTGGTGCAAGATGGTAGCCCACATTCAGCATCCTGGTCAAGCAGGAGAATGTTCGCAGGAAGAATGGGAAGCAAACCTCCCAGAAGCCGTGCACCTTGTGGGCTTACATTGGGTCACATGCCCTTTCTGGAATCCATCACTCCAAAGGCTGGGAGAGTATCCTGAAATGAATCAGACCTACTCCTAACGCTGCTGGAGGTTCGGCTTCCCCCGAAGCACGTGCCCTGCGGGGGGAGAGCGTGATGCTCAACTAAACCAGAGTCATCAGGTGTTGGGTAAACAGTCAGCAGTCTCCACCAGCGATGGGTTCTAGATCTGGCTCATTCTTCGTGACCCTCATCTTCTGAGTCTTTTGTTGAAATCGGCCTTGGACGATGAAAACACTTTGAATGTGCTGAGAAGGAGGTGGAGAAGGGAATTGCTATGTGACTATGTAAGGATTTTTTATGAAATCTGGGGCTCTGCCTGTTGGAGACGGTGCTCTGACCTGTGGAAAAGACCATCTGACCGCTGGACAAGCATGAGTCATCTGGTTATTTTAGTCTGATGAAAATAAACTACGCGACTATCCGAGACCATTAGTTTCATTTCGTATTTACCAATGACCTTCTTAGTGTAATGCTCAGAATGGACAATGTGAGTTCTCTGATCTTCTTGTCCATTAAATATTAAATGCCATATTTCTCATTCTAAATTAATAAATAATCATTCTGTTTCCTCGAGTAATTTCTTCGGAATTTTATTTAAATCAGTTTGCCAAGGCCTAGTTACTCCTGGTGGATTAAGGACATATGGACCTCTTGAACTGAGTAACCAGAAAATATGTTAAAATACATAGCTAATATAAATGTGTATTATTATTATGATCATGATTGTGACTATTAGATCTAGGTGATGGTAACTGTGATAACAAGCTGACTGGACCCATTCAAAAACCTATTTTCTATTTTTTATCTGACTACACAAACCTGATTGGCCAAGGTGTCAGTTGATAAATGAACAGGTGACAAGACTGTCTAGGAGACATTTGGACATTTTCTGCGTGGGGTGAGAGCTGCAGTAACCTATAGTCCATGAAACTCTGTCCTGTGGCCCGGAGCAATTAGCTTAGCTGCTTTGTGTGGGCAGCATGAATACAGAAAGACTTCAGCTATTATATGTCATCCTTCATTAGCAAGCCAGTGAACATTTACTAATCACTGCCTCTGTGAACACCATAAGGAGATATGAAAATATAGCATGACTGCACAATCATCATATTATCAGGACTTCCACACTTGACAGAAAAACCAAAGTATTTCGTAAATAGAAATTCTATTTGCCTATATGACAGGGTAGCTGTCACTTTAGGCACAGCAAGGTCCATCCAGTTGCTCAAACAAGGTTCTCATGGTCTGTCTCTCCCCTTCACTCAGGCCCAGCTCTTCCCTGCTGGCATAATTTGCATTCAGGCAGGAGAGCTGATCGCTGCCTGCACTCACATCCTCCTGGCTTGGCCACTCCAGGTGAAGGAGAATCTCCCCCAGTGTTCATACATTAACCCCAGGGAAGCCTATGTTTGGCTCCCATCGGGTCACATGTCCTTTTGGAAACCAATCACGATGGCAGGAGGATAAGCTACAACGATTGGTCGATTCTAGGCCAGCTTTACCCAGACCATACGGGATTCTGGTAGGAGACACACACTTCCATTAGAATCCCCGGTCGTTTTGTGTCCCTGTGCAGTTGTTTGCAGGGGATGTGAGACTAGGAATGTAGGAGCCAGACAGATGTGCTCCCTGCACTCCAGGTGTTTATAAGCTGGGGGAAAACTGATTCGGGTCTGGTTTCATTCCCCACTCACTAAAGGGCTTGTTGAGAAGAGACAGTTTGAGAACTAGAAGAAATAGAACTGCCCTTAGAATTTTGGTTCTTTTCTAAGGGAGACTAAGGTAACTTTGTATACAGTGCACGCATTATGACTCAAAACCAGTGCATGAAAGCTGCCTGCATCCTGATGAAGGCCATCCTATCTGCATTCGTGCATTCGGCTGGCTAATTTGCATGTCCACAAAACCTTCAGCCAGATAGGAGGTGGGAGTGACAGAGCCAGCACATCCAGCTGTCAGATAGATCTAGGATCACTGTAACTGAGTGTGCTCTCTTGCATATAATTCATAGTCTCCGATGAAAGTCTTCATCACGGATCCAACCCATAGGTTGGGCTGGGCAGCTGCCAGGGGGAGAGAAGGTCCATTTTGCAAGGTGACCGAAGGACTGTCTTAGACACCTACCTAGAGGTTAAGGTATGCATGGCCTTTTACCTTGACTCTAAAAAAAAAGAAAAGAAAAAAGTGTTTGTTTTAAATAAAACAGTTAGTTTGGAAATCGTAGACTGGATAATCTTTGTTGCGCTGAACAATCCTGAAACAAATGTAATTTGAAAAGTCTGTCTCTGGTCGGTTCCCACTAATCACATCAAGGACGTTGACTAATGAGGGATCCTGTAGGTTGACCTCCGCCAGGCCCACCACTTTGCCTCAGCTGGGGGCCAAATCACGTCCACTGTGCTGAGCGAGGGGACAAAGAGGAGGGTCTCTGCACTTCAGCAGCGCTTCCTGGAGAGAACAAAGCCAGGCCCACTGGCTGCTGGAGCCCATCCCCACCCTCCCAGGAGGCCCAGCAGCGGAAAGACTGACGCCTCCTCCAGCTTTCCTGGGGCTGAGGTGAGGCTCTGACTCCCACACCTGCTTCCGCACAACTGGCCAGGACAGCCTACAAACGCAAGTTTTACGACTCTTTGCAGATGTTGCTCAGCAGAGCTGGAGGCATTAAGAACACCCGTCCTGTGGGCCTTCAAGGCAGGAGGCCGTGGTGGAAGGGGGAGCAGCTGTCATTTCAGATCTGCAGCACGAAGGGTGAGGCCTGGGCCGCGGGCCCATATCAGGTAGCGCTGGCTGCACGGGATCACTGAGCGATCCAAAGGCCCAGCAAGGAGGGAGGGAGAGAGTAGACGTACAGCAGGCAGCCCTTTTCTAGAAGGATCTGAGGGGCCAAGGGAAGATTCTGAAAAGCAGAAAGTAGCCTCCTGGCCTTGACCGTGGCCTGAGCTAGGGCGTCCGCTTGAGCTCGTTGAGCTCGTCAGCAGCGCTCCTCCACCCTGGACACCATGAACTCACACGCGCTTACAGAGGGCGAACGGTGGACAGCAAACTGCGCAAGGCAAGGGACATAGAGATTCCAGCTCTAACACCGCCTTTTCCGTTTCTGACGGCATTGGGGCTTCAGGAGAAAGATGGCACACCACAGGGCTGTTTTTACTTCTCCCTTGCTAGCTTCGAGGCCTGCAGGGCATTTTACCTTCGTAAAGGTAGGAACACCCATAACAGCAGCCGCTTACCTGCGCCAGGCGCTTTTCTTTTCAGCAGGCTCACATCCATCATCTCCTTTCGACAATCCCGGTTATCCTCGCAGAAGCCTCTTCAGGGGCTCGGAGCCAGCACTTCTGCGGCACTTCGAGGCCCAGGAACCCGAGGGTGGGGTCGGGGGTGGGGAGAGGGGACATGTGTAATAACCGGCCTAGGGCAGGCTCTTCCCTGGAACTCTCGACTTTAGCCCGGCACAGGCCCTTCCTGCTGACTCACGGCTGCTTGACAAGCTCGGATGTATCTTTCTTCCATGCCCTGAACTCCAGGGGGAGGAGGGTTGGGTGATTTCAGCTTCGCGTTTCGTTAGATGATGTTATCTGTTCTGGGAGCTGGGTGCCTGTAGTATGAGATGCTGGCTGTGCAGTGCCCACTGGGATAGCATCAGTGAGGTCCCCCCTACCCCCTGTCCTGAGCTAGTGGGAAGGGAGGGCATGGGGTCAGGGCAGGGCTGCGCACTGGCCCGCCTGCCGCCTGCCACCATTCTCCACTGCAGATGTGGGCAACGCGGACACGGGCGCGCAGGTAAGTGACAGGTTGGAACACTGAGGAGCCAGGCCTGGGCCTGACCCTGACTCTGGCCCATCAGACTCTTAAGAAAAGTCAAATAAATAAGTCCAATTAGGAGTCGAGGAAATCGATGGAGAAAATGAGACATTCCTTAAGTGCATTTTTAAAAGCAGGTACGTGTAGGTGGCTAGGGCAGCGACTGAGCAGGAAACAGTGACAGGTTCAAATAAGGCTGCGCTCCCCGCAGGTGACATTTGGAATGCGTGCTCAGGATTCACAGAAGAGGCTGTCAGGCACGTGGGACAAAGCAAGCATGCTTTTCTTAGGTTAGGACGGAGGGAGGGCAAGATTTGAGGGTAGGTGGGGGAGACATAGAAGTGACTCTTAAAGCCTGTGCAGAAGTATGCCAGTCGTGTGCACACTGGGTGCAGGCAAACTTGAGACCTCATTTCACACGTGTCTTGGACCCTGGGCCCTAAAGAAAGGGCAGTGAAGGGGTGGCAGGTACCTGTGCCTCTCTGGGGGCCTCTGACGGTTTTCACAACCGGCTCGATGAACCGCAACTGGCCTGTCAGCTGGGTTGAGAAGTTTTCCCAGAAAAGTTCATTGTTGGGTCAATGGTGAAGGTGCCGTTCAGGTTCTGCCTGGTTCCCCGTTGGACAGAGCAGCCCTGCAGGTGGAGGGGCAGGACCCTGGCAGCCTCGACCACGGGCTTGTTAGCAGTGAACCCTGCTTTGGTGTCCTGACTGTTGGGATGCGCTGAGTGGCGCAAAGAGCCCTCAACGTCTCTGAGTCCAAACACGTGGGCTGACATCCCTCCCACAGGAACCCCGCTGGTCCCTCCTCCCTGAGCCTGGGCGGTTCAGGTAGAGGCAGAGAACAATGAGTCATCCCTCCCTCTCCCTGCCACCACCTTTAAGGGACAGGGACTAAAAATGCCTCCCTCCTACCCTCCTATTCTCCCAGCCTTTAGAGCTTTGAGAAAGGCATACAATACCTGAAATTTCTTGGACAAGCAGTTATTACAAGTTGTTATTTCCTTTGTCAACTTCATGTCTGCAAAGCAATCACAAAGACAGGGAGAGCCTCAAGCTCTCGCTTTTAGGGTACTTCTACTTGTATTATCTCACTTTTAACAGTTACGTGATTCCACTAAACAATGACAGGTATTTATGGAGGATGGGAATATACATCTCTGGGGCTTTGCTTGGTCCCAGGTGCTCAACCTGGGTTCTCATTTCATCTTCACAGCCTCCCCACCTGGTCATCTGGTCACCTGGACACTCGACCTCAGGAGCCCAATTTGTTAGATGAAGACATTGATAATCAGAGAGATTAAATGGATTTGCTTCGCTTCAGGTCCTTTATTATAATTTTTTTTCCTAAGAGGCAGATAGGAATTAATCAATATTAAATAAAAGCCACTTGCCCAAGGCAACCTTGGAGAAGCCTCGACAACACAGTTCTGACCTTGGAGCTGGGTCACGTCTGAAGAAGCACTTAAAAAAAAAAAAACAGAGAATAAATAGTTGAAGAGTAATTATTGCACCATGGACTTGAATCTTTTGAAGGGCATTGAGGAGGATCCGACTATAATTCCCAGCTGTCCTTCTAGTCACCCCTTTCATGTCTTCCTAATTCCATCCCTGGCATTCTCTGGGATGCCACCCTCATCACCCCCTCCCAAATCCCCAGTCTGGGGATTTGCACAGCTGGCTTTTGCATCTCTCTTCTCTCTTTCATAGTCTTCTGGCCACCTAGACTTTACAAAAAAAATTATATTATACTTATCAAAAGAGATCTTTCAGACTTAGATTTATATCATGTGAAATTTTTGCATACACTGAAAGGAAAATGAAAGTCAACAAATCGGTTAACGTATTTTTCAGGCAGTGCCAAGGACGTCATCACTGCTGCTGGGTGACGTTCTGATGTCAGGGTTGTTAAACACCTGTGACCTGGCCCTTGGCTTAGGAAACGATACTTCCCAACACTGCTGAAGGCTTCTGAGTCCACCTCCGTGACTACACCTTGGTCCTTTCTGCCCCAGAGGCAGCCATTCTCGTGGATTTTGTGTTTCTCATTCCCTTGTTTTACCTACAGGTTTGCCAAATATATGTCCTACACAATACATCATTTAGTCTTGTTGTTGAACTGCTCCATAAACGGAACTACAGTTGACCCTTGAACAATATGGGTGTGAACTGCATGGATCCACTTATACGTGGACTTTTTAAAAATACATATTGTAAATGTATTTTTCTTCCTTATGATTTTCTTAACGTTTTTTCCCTCTAGTTTACTTATCGTAAGAGTACAATGTATAATACATATAGAAATTGTGTTGATTGACTGTTTATGTTATCAGTAAGGCTTCTGGTCAACAGTAGGCTATTAGTAGTTAAATTGGGGGGGGACTTAAAATTTCTACATGTTTTTTTGACACAGCTGAGGGGGAGTTATCAGTCAGTGCCCTTAACTCTTGTGTTGTTCAAGGTCAATTGTATATCATATATGTTATCCTGTGACTTGCTTTTTCAATATTTAATTTTATTTTAAAACAGCTTTATTGAGATAAAATTCACATACCACACAGTTCACCCCTTTAAAGTGCACGTTTTAATGCTTTTTAGTACATGCACAGATATGTGCATCCGTCACCACAGTCACTTTTGGAGCATTTTCATCACCTCAAAAACAAACTCTAGTTATCACTCTCCCCATCCTTAGCCTCAACCCAGCCCTAAGCATCCACTCATTGACTTTCTGTCTCTAGGATGGAACAAATAGAATTTGCCTCTTTGCGCCTTTCATATGACTAGAATCAGACAATACATGATACGTGATTGACTTCTTTCACTTAGTGGACTATTTTCGAGGTTCCTGCATATGATAGCATGTACTGTTACCTCGTTCCTCTTTACCACTGAATGGCATTTCATGGTATAGATATAACACATTTTGTTTGTCCATTTGTCTGTTGATGGAGACTAGCTTTTTAAAAATTTAACTTTATGTGAGCGTTATCCCTGCCAATCTATATAACTGCTGTTCATCTCTCCTGTAGCCCGTACACTATGCATCTGATGGGCATTTAGGCTGTTTCCAGAGTTTTGTTATTACAAATTATTTTGCTATAAGGATCCTTCTAGTTTCTTTGGAACATAGGTGTGAAGTTTTCTCTAGGGTATAAACCTAAGAGTGGAATTGCTGGCCACAAGAACTTCCTGTGACGATGGGAATGCTCGATTTTATGGTCTGCCCAGCCAATGCAGTGGCCGGTAGCCACATATGGCTCTCTAGTGCTAGAAATGTGGCTAGTGTACATGTTAAATTTCAAATTTTACCTATTTTAATTCATTAAAATAGGCATTATGGCTCGTGACTGCTGTATGCACAGCACAGTTGTTGAGATATACTTTCTTATTCTCTTGCCAGCAAATACTGCTGAACCCCTCCTTTCTACCCAGACTATCCTGAGGGAACATGACTTCTGTTCTTTCTTAGTCTGTGACTGGACTGAATACCTAGATCCAGAGACTTTCAGTGGGAAGAAGAGGAGGGAGTGGTAGTGGTGGTCCCCAACCTTCAGACTGTGACTTTCATCCCTAGTCCTAGCCTTAGCCAAAGCCAGAAAGGGGTTGAGGCCAGGGGGACTCTCACAAGGTTCTACTGAGCATGGGTTGAGATGGGCTTGACTGCATGTGGGGGGCTCGGGCACAGTTGACATCACAGAATCCACTCTGAGGTCATACTAGGCGGTGGGACGTGACAGTTCAAACAGAAGACAGCATTCCATCTGGAGATGGCATGCTTTTCTCTTTTATATATTTAAGCTGTGATCAAGAAAGTGGGAATGGAGTCTCCAGGAATACTTGCTCAAGCCCTAGTCCCCTCTGCAGCTTCCTGCTCTGGTATCAGAGGTGTTTGTGTGGACATGTTTTCAACTCCTTTGGGTAAAATACCAAGGAGCACGGTTGCTCGTACGGTAAGAGCATGTTTAATTTTATAAGAGACCAGCCAACTGTCTTCCTAAGTGGCTGCGCCATTTTGCAGTCCCAACAGCCCTTGAAAATTAGAGTGATGTAGCCACAAGCCAAGGAATGCTGAGAGTGGATTCTCTCCTAGACCTTCTGGCAGGAGCTTGGCCCTGCTGACGCCCTGGGTTTGGCCCAGGGATACAGATTTTGGATGTCTGGCTTCCAGAACTGTGAGAGAATGCATTTCTGTAGCTTTAAGCCGCCAAGTTTGTGTAATTTGTTGCAGTAGCCACAGGAAACTGAATACGGTATGCAAATCAAATGGCAGAGTGCATGGACACAGAGTGTTTAGAAATCCAACAGATCTTGAGATGAATTATCACCCCGATCTACTTGCTAAATGATTTTGGATGAATTACTTAATCCCAATCTAAGCCTTCATTTTTTTTTTTTTCACCCGTAAAATGTAATAGCAACAATCGTCTTACAAGGTTATCGTGAGGATTAAATTAGAAAATTTGAAGTGTGCAGGATAGAGCAGAAGTTCTCAGCCTTGGCACCACTGACATTTTGGGCTGGATAATTCTATAATTTGTAGCGGCTGTGCTGTGCATTGCGGGGTGTTTAGCAGAGTCTCTGGCCTTTACCTACTCAATGCCACACTACAGTGGTGATAGTCAGAAATGTCTCCAGACATTGCCACGTGTTCTCTGTGGGGGCAAAATTACCCCTGGCTGAGAACCACTGGTCTAAAGCCTGGCTCCTAAAAAGGGCTGGAATGACAGTAACTATTACTGTTTGCTGAATGAATGGATTGTGTCAGGAGAAAATAGAGCATGGTGCTTCAGGCTACCTGGTGCTTTAGGTCTCAAACTGCCTGGGCTCCAATCCAAACTCTACCCCTTACCAGCTCTGTGACCTCAGGCCCATTTCTTAACGTCTCTGTGCCAGTTACCTTTCTGTAAAATAGGGAAAATAATATCTACTTCATAAGGTTATAGTAAGAGTTAGATGAGATGATCCAGATAAAGAATAGAGTCTGTCATATTGTGAACCTTAATAATAATAATAATAATAATAATAATAATAATAGTTATTTAATATCTCTGAATGGGCAGTTGGCAAACAGAATGCGAACACTGCTTGAACATACAGTCTTGGGCAAAAACCAGCCAAGACTGAGGCAGCCCTCCCTCAGTTTACCCTTAATCCCAACACTATAGGAAGGGTGTCTAGTTTGCTTCCTGTCCCAGCAGCTTCTCAGGGGGCTGGTCACGGCAATTCAAATGGTACTGTGGTCACCGCATTTAGCAGGAGTCCTCCCTGTGGGCGGAATTTGCCCAGATCATTGCTTTTCTCCTGGCCTGGCCACCCCAAACAAAGAGGCATGGTGCCCTCCGCAGAGCTGGCACAGGGGCAAAGGGCTGTCCTGTCCTCCAACCTCTCATCCAGAGGTGGCTCTGAGGGTGCACAAAGCACATGGACCTGGAAGCCAGTAACAAGTTTCACGTTGAATGACAAGGATGAGGACATTAAGGACCCTTTGTAGGTTACTACCGGGCACTGTACATGGGCTTGGGACTTAAGTTCCTCTGTCCAGTGCCTCAGAGTCACATAGGAATTCACGAAAGGAAACATGGACAGGTGCTCACAGGCCCGTGGATTAAATGCACCACCGATGGCAGAGGCGCAGGGTGCCTGTCGTGCATCTAGGGAAGTGAGTAACCTCATTCTCTGGGGCTGTGTTAATCAGGGTCTGATTCAACCACATAAAACCATAATACCCCAAATAACAGAGGCTCAGAAAAGTCGATTTCTCTCTTATTGCAAAAGCAGTCCTGGGTTAGGCAGCCCAAGGTGACAGGCTGCACCATCTGGTTCTTTTTTTTTTTTTTTTTTTGCATCTACAGCCCCTGGTCTTCCTAGGTGGTCTCCCATCCAAGTACTAACCAGGCCCGACCCTGCTTAGCTTTCAAGATCAGACCCATCTGATTCCTAAATTCTAGTCCAAGGAAGCAGGAAAAAGGAAGAGATGGGAAATGATGCATGATCTCTTTTTAAAGGAGATATGCTAGAAGTCCCACCCATCTCTTCTCCTCACTTCTCAAGGACCAGGATATAGTCATCAGGCCACACCCAGCTGTAAGAGGCCCTGGCAATGGAGATTTAGCTGAGCACATTGCTAGAAACCCCAGATAAAATCAGGATTTCGTTATGATAAAGAAAGGGAGATTAGCTATTAGAGTACTAGATCTTGCCCCAAGGAGTTAGGTTAAGTTTTCCAAGGATGATGAAATTTCCCTGTGATTTTACAGAAGAATCCTGAAGTCCAAAGCTGTCAGCCAAAGAAGATATGTCTAGGAGATAATTTGAGAGGGGGAGGCGGAGTAAGTAAGGTGTTCAGCTGCCCATATACTCCTCCAACTCACCTCTAGAATCCCCCCCATTCATCTTAATCATGACTAGATTAACATCCTCTCCAAGTGTCCCATCCCTAACACTAACCATACACCGATTATAACTTTAACACTAATGCTAATCTCAGCCTTAAACCCACTTGATCCTTATCCTAACTTTAACCCTAACTCTAACTTCAACCCAACCCTAATTCTCATCCAGACTCTAACTAGAACCTTAATCTTAGCCTGACTGCTAGCTCTACCTGCTACCTTAACTTCAACATCAACCCAAACTTCAATTCTAACCCTAACTCTTGCCCTTCTAATCTTGACCCTCATCCCAACCCTAACTGTAACCCCTGCCCTAACCCTAACCTTAACTTTAACCCCAACTACACATATGGCAGACTCTTCAGAGAAACAGAACCAACTGGAGGTGTGTGTAGAAAGGAAGTTGTAAGGGATTGGCTCATGCAATTACGGAGGCTGGCAAGTCCAGCGTTTGCAAGATGGGCTCTCAGGCTGGAGGCCTGGGAGGAGCCAGCGTCGCAGCTCAAGTCCAAAGTGCCTGGCAGAATTTTCTCTTGCTCGGGGGAGAGCAACCTTTTGTGCTATTCAGACTGTCAACCGATTGGCCACCCATG
Organism: Macroglossus sobrinus; assembly: GCA_004027375.1. Classification (NCBI taxonomy): domain Eukaryota; kingdom Metazoa; phylum Chordata; class Mammalia; order Chiroptera; family Pteropodidae; genus Macroglossus; species Macroglossus sobrinus. Next base: position 223,702 of record PVKZ01002345.1, read on the forward strand.
CTACAGAGGACAATCTTTTTTACTCCAAGTCACTGATTGAAATATTATTTTCATCCTAAAACAACCCACGGCAACATTCAGAAGAATGTTTGGCCACATATCAGGGTAAATTGACCCAGCCAAATTGACACATAAAATTGACACCACAAACCTCAACCCTCATCCTAACTGTCATCCTAATCTTCTCTAAAAAAAGAATCCATTCGCTCTACAAGCCAACTTTACCTCTGCAGATGGGCTGATTGATGGGATGCAAGGGGCGCACTTGGCCGGTGACGTGAGTGAGGACACCACGGCCTGGTGTAAGAGCCTGCCGGCCTGGGTAACAGCCTGGGGACGGGGTACAGAATCATCACGAATGTTACCTTCTCAGACCCTGGCAGGAATACTGGTGGTATTCGCTTTATAAGGTGGTGAAACTTCAGAATGCTGTGTCACCAAGTTGGCCTTCCCCTTGAGTTTAAATACACCTAGAGCAAGTTGTTCTGATTTCTATTTCCCAGGCTGGTGTTTAGTGGCTTTTGAATTCTTCTTTTAAATATATGTAAATTATCCACTCTGGTCCAAAATCCAGCAATTTTCCTAAGAGGACTGTGGGTTTTTAAATTTTTTTATTTTTTTGAGGACTTTCTACCAGCTCCTGCTAGCACTGGCTCACTGGGCATGGGCCCAACAGAAGATTCAAATGAGGAATGAAAGCACATTAGTGAAATTCGCAGGAAAAAGGAACAGTTTTTTAGAGATCAAAACAAAAGCAATAGATGGTCTCGATTCTGTACAATTCGACACGTGTTTTTTGGGACACATGCAAAGAACAGGAACTGGCACAGCAGGAGATGAAATGTGAGAAAGATGGTCACCACGCTTGGGGATGGCGAAGCTGGAGACGGGGCAGCAGACCCACGTGCACCTTCCTTCTCACTCCCTCGTCCTCTGCTTTTGGGGTACGGTGGCAGAAAGTTGTCCTTGTGCACTCTGCAGAAAGGGGCGACCCTCCTATATGAGTCCAGGTCCCACAGGAAACAGGAGGTGTATTCCACAGGGATTTTGAAAAGCATTAGCGAAGAGCTGGGAGCAGGGAAAGGAAACCAACTAGGGATGGTGAGGCACACAGGAGCCAGTGTCACTGAGAAGCCTTTGCCAGTGTGACCCAGTAGGAGGAGGGGATGGTGGATCAGCATCTGGTCAGAGCTGGCCTGGTCTGAGAGGCTCTGCACTTTCGGAAGGTTAGGGGGGATGCAGCTCCTGCCAGGACCGAGGGTGGGCGGAAGTGGGCGGAAGTGGGAAAGACAGCCCCAGGCCTCTATCCTGGTCTGTTGGAACTGGCTCACGCTGGCTCTTGAGGGCCAACTGGATGCATCTCTTCCAACTCCAGCATCAACCTGGTAGTTAAAAACCTCTGAAGGTGGAGTATATTCCCACCATAGAGATGGAAAAATGTACAAATCGAAATGTTTTTCCTTGGGCTGATGAACATCGACTAGCACACCACTGGCCCATTTCCTCATTTTCTTTTTCTGTCTAATCCAATTGCTTTGCGTATGAACGATGTATCAATAAAGCTGTCATCTAAACACTTATTATGACATGTTTTTACTTACAAATACATACCTCGTATTTTGTCTACCCTAAGGCACCACTGACTGTTGGAAGCATCATTATTATAGGTACCGCAGAGAAAGAAGACAGCCTACCAAATGAGTCATGGCACGAGGTTATGTTTTCTTATCACCTTGACTGTGAGATGCATCCCAGTTTCAGAGAGATGAAACGTTTTAAGCCAGTGTGCTGGAATCCATGAAATAATACACATGACATACGTGTGTGGTTACAGAGGCGGCTGCTATGGCTGGACGATCAGAACGAGTGTGACAGACTGCACACCCACCAGGACAGCTGGCAGCCTCCCGCTGCGGTGACCACCATCTCATTTTTTAAAATGTGGTACGCTGTACAATAACGTGAAACTTACCATGAGAACCATTTTTAAGTGTACAGGTCAGTGGCATTCAGTACGGTCACGTTGCTATGCAATCATCACTACCATCCATCTCCAGAACTTCTTTGTTATACCCCAAACTGAAGCTAAATATGCTGAGTTAAACAATAGCTCCTCATTCCCCCCTCCCGCCAACCCCTGGTAACCTCTATTCTACTTTCGGTTTCTGTTTGACTCCTCTAGATTTCTCATATAAGTGGATTCATAGAATATTTGTTCTTTTGTGACTGGCTTATTTGACTCAACATAGCATCTTCCAGGTTCATCCATGTGATATAGCACGTTTCGGAATTTCCTTCCTTTATAAAGCTGAATAACATTCCATTATATGCATATACCACATTTCATTCACCCAATCATCTATTGATGGACATTTGGGTTGTTTCTACCTTTTGGCTATTGTGAATAATAGTGCAATGAACATCGACGTACAAATATCTGAATTCCTGCTTTTAATTTTTTTCTCTATAACCAGAAGTGGAATTGCTGGATCCAATGCAATTTAATATTTTGAGGAGCTGCCATATGGTTTTCCACAATGGCTGTACTGTTTTACATTCCCACCAGCAATGCAAAAGTTCCCAGTTTCTCCACATCCACACCAACACCTGTTACTTTCCTTTTTTTGTTTTGTTTTGTTTTGTTTTGTTTTATACTAGCCATTCTAATGAGTGTGGTCACCCTCCTAATTTCGAGTGTATAATTCTTTTGCTTTTCTTTATAGTTCTATTAAATATATGTACCTCTAAAAATACATTGTTTGATTTTTTTTTTCAAGTTTTAAAACTTTATTTCAAGAAATTAATTACTCACCGAGCATCTGCTAGATGCAGGCACTGTGCTGGGTGTTGTTGGGGGGAAATGACAAGGAACGTGGTGGGTGAGGCCCGGCCCCGTGGGGCTGACAGCCCAGTGGGCGCGATGCTTTTCTGACGGGGAATTACGTGTAGGATGCTGCTTTAGAAAGGACTCATGGAGAAGACTGTTGGAGAGTTTAGCCCAACTCATGGGGCAGGGAGGCCTCTGAGGAAATAACTTAGGAAGTTTGATAATAAGGAAGAGGCTGTGTGGAGAGGAAGCAGAATCAAGAGGTTTTCGTCTTGGGAAAAGGAACTCTTTCCCAAGGAAGGAGCAAGGAGAGAGGGACAGATGGAAGATACCGGCTGCGCTGCATAGCTTCAGGGGAGGCAGGCGGGGTGCAGTGCGGGTCACTTGCCCACTCCGTCCAGATTCCTGCCTTTCTGCAGGGCCCTTGGAGAGGTCACCCTGAGGCGAGAGCTTGCTCCCTGGGATGCTCAGCGGGGGGGCCTGGGGCCTAAAGGGACAAACTTCCTGGTGTTCATTCACCCCCGTAGCCTCACTCCCAGGGGCCTTTGCAGGATCTCTGGGAACACTGGGAAAGGCAGACTGTGAATGAAGACGCTCGGTGCAAGTGGGCCGAGGGGATGGAGGGGAAGGGGAGACGCCGGCGCCTGCAGCAGCAGAGTCTCTCACCACCAGCCAAAGCACGACTAAGGAGCCGCTCCACCCACCCCTGCAATCTGCCGCCTGGTCACCCTTCTGCCTTGTTCTATTGATAGGCTCAGGGAGCGTGTTCCACCTCAGCACAAAAACAAGTTGAGTCTATTAAAAATCTTCCTTTGCAAACAGTGAGGGGGTGGCATGGGGGATGCAGAGCAGAGGGCCTCACGCCTCCGGGCGTTCCTGCCCCTTTCTGTCGACGTCCTGCCCTCCACTGCCAAGGTGCAAAGAGTCCCACAGCGGGCCAGGCTGGCCAGACTTTCCCACGGTGTTCCAGAGCCTGTGGGGGTGGGGCTGGAAGAGAAGGTCCAAGGCATCTTCCTGCTGAGGAGGCTGGGATACCTGGGATGGCAGGACCTCAGAGAGAAAGTTGCACAGGCAGCAAAGCTCAGCAGAGCGAGATTTAAGTTCAGATCTTGGGTCTTCCACTTACCTGCTGTGTGACCTGTGGAAAGATTCTTAACTTCTCTGAGCCTGGCTTGCCTCAACTGTAAAGTGGAGGTCACAAATCTTTGCGAATGGATTTGCAGGTTAAAAGAAATAATGTATGTGAACTAACTAATATAGTGTCTGGTATGTAGGAATCACTTAATAAGAAGTAATTATGTTCATACAATGGAACACCACTCAGCAATAAAAAGGAATGAACAAGCAGCTATGCGAATGGATCTCAAATAAATCATGCTAAGTGAAAAAGCTAGGCCCTCCCCTCCTCAAGATACATGCTGTAAGATTCCATTTATATAAACCTCGGAAAGACGTAAGCTAATCTCAGGTGACAGAAAAGTCATGGTTGCCTGTGGACGGGGGCAGAGAGGGAACCCCCATTATAAAGGATCCCAAGGAAACTTTTGAGGATGGTGGATATGTTTGCCATTAGATTGTGTTGACGGTCTCATGGGTATGTACATGTGTCAAAACTTACCAAACTGAATATTTTAAATTTGTATTGTATGTTAAACCTCAATAAAGCTGTTAAAAAACAATAACATATAATAATTATGATGATGATGATGGTATTGAGTTGTTGCCCTCACCACCCTCCCCATTCTTAGATGCAAAACCAGGAGAAATGTTTTTGCAAAGAGGGGCTGATGGGATATTCCCTTATGTAAATACATCAGTAGAACTCTGCAGATCCTAGGAGGGAAGAGCTTCGGAGAGAAGGGACCCCAGGAGAGGTTCTAGAGGCGGCAGCCCCCTCTCACTGAGAACTCTAAGGGAGCTGAGGGGAAGGACAACTGCATCCCACGGGAGATGTTTCCTCCCAGCCCACCCATGGCTCAGGGACGGCCTGCCGGGTGGCTGCAGGGGTCCCTTCTTCCCCTTTGACATGAGGGCGAGGTACCAGCAGATAGAGCTATGGGAGTTCTTTGGGCCCCTTTGGAGCTGTACTTTTCTCCCTTTGTTTATACTTTGATGTATCTGCTGTGACCATGGCCACGCCCCCCATTAGTAAGGGCACCCCACTATAGTCATGATTCTAAGACAGAGGGCCTAACCTCCAGGGAGGGTCCCATCAGAGAAGGTGAGGGGTGGGAGGGAGCTGATCCAACACAAGCCCGTTTTGCTCAGGGTAGACTCTGATGCTACATGGCAGCCCCGCTGCTCCCTCTGCCTCACGGGACTGAGCTGCTCTGTGCTGGGTGCTGCGTGGGGACACGGGGCTTCTTCCTGGGGACATCTGCGTGAGCCCTTCTCTCCCCTGCCCCCGGCTGGACTCTGCTGCTCTTCTTGCCAGGCTGGAGGGGTGTCTGGCCTTTGGTCAGGCTCAAGGGCTCAGCTGGGGCTGCAACACCCCTGGGTGCTTCAAAAATCTACATGTGTGGAGTGGTGTGGGTCACAGGGCGGCTCGGAGGCCACCACCAGTTTCCTAACCCCCGGGGGTCATGGGATTCCCGTCACAGAGCTTCTGTCGGGCTCCGGAGCGGAGCGTGCAGGCCTGAGGGGGCCGGCAGGCAGATTTCATCTGGTCCACTCTTGCATTTGTCTTTTGTTCTTATTGCATTGGTTGCTCACATAGAAAAATTGGGAGATTTCAAACAGAAATGCAGAATTCCAGCTTCTTTGACAAATTGAGAAATTCAGCGTCTCTGTGTCCACTTGGCTGAAGGACAGTCGTTGGAGCTGAGTCGCAGCTGCTCCTCTAGTAGGCGCTAACACTCAGGGAGCTCTGATGACACTCCAGGCACCTTTCACGTGCAATTCGTTTATCACAGCTCCTCCAGGACCCTCCCCTGTTTAGGGTTTTGGCCCAGTGCCTGCAGGCTTCAGTTTGCAAGCCCTGCTCCGGAGAAGGAGGAGGAAGAGGAGGAGAAAGGGCTGGTAGAGAGGACCCCGGGGCCTCCATCCATCTTCCAGGCTGCTGCCCTGGGCTGATAAAAGAACATCTTCTCACCAGCTACCTTCCAGATCCATTTTAATCTGCTCACTTCTGCCACTTGGCAGCAGCCATCGCACTTTGCCCTCTGCTTCCTCCCACTGCCCACTGTCACTGCCAAACGCCGCCAGCCTCTGTGATCTGGCTTCTGGGAGGGCAGGAGAGCTCCGTACTCAGGCCCAGGCTCACCGGCCAAGTATGTCAGCACGGGCAAGGCGGGGTTTTTAGGGGGACCCTAGAGGGCACGTGTGGTTTGGGGTTCCTGGGAGCCCCGGGAGGAAAACTCTGTATGAAATCTTATATCGGAGGGCAGCCTTGATTTTAGAAAACCGTTTGACGAAATGTCTCAAATCCTCACAGCCAAGCTGAAGAAACGTGGGCTCGTTGATAGCAGGATTGAGTGGATTTTTATTTAATTAATAGAAAAACTGCCCCCAGACCGTTGTGATAATTAGATGGATGTCAGTGTGGGCCAATGATAAGGCCAATGGTTGCTAGAAGGAAAACAAAACACGTTCGTCACACGGGTGGAGGACGAGCCCCACAACATGGAGATTTGGAACCTTGGTCCCGGAAACAAGCAGAGCCAGGTTAGATACTGGTTCCATCACTGAGGAGCGTCTGACCGCGGGCAGATTACTTACAGCTCCCGGGGGTCGGGTTTCCTATGTAAAGTTCCTTCTATCTACAAAGTAGGAACAGTAGCAATACCGTCTTCCAGAGCTGCTATGAGGAGAAAGTGGTCTAATGCCCAGGAGATGCTCGGGAAATGTCACCGTGACGGTGACCAAGTTCATCGTGATGCATCACTGTGGGAAAAAACTGAGGCAGAAACTAAGTTTTTGCCCCAGTTAGAACAGGCGTGTGCCTACCCCCCTGCCACTAATGCTAGATTCTGTTGTCTGCCATGGGCCAAAGGGAGATGGCTGACAGAGGGGTCACAGGGTCTCGTGTCCTCCAACTCCCTCTGGACATTTAAGGACACAGCTAAAGCCAAGATAATCACCAGGTGAGAAGAAGAAAAGGAGAAGCGATTGTAACTTAAGGGCAGAGAAGGGTGAGGAGAGAAAAGGAGGGAGACAGAGAGAGTGTCTCTAGTCTTGCGCTTTCTTGGAGGAGAGTCTGATAGTTTGACAAACGAGGACATCGAGGGGCTGGCCGTGTTCCAGAAGGGGCTGATGGCGGTCCAGAGCGGGTGTGACTGTGATAACAGAAGCGCACGGCTGCCAGGAGCTGCCCCTGGGACCCGCTGGAAAGCAGGACCTTAAACCCCAAACGCTGCTGGTGCGCTTCCTGCTCTGGGTGGCTCTGGCTCCAGCTGAGGGGACCCGAAGCCCGTGTCTCTCCCAAGCGCCTGGAAGAAACCATGTTCACGTTTGGTCTCATAGATTGAGAGAGAGATGTGGGATTTTTTTTTTTTTTTTTTTTGCCTGAAGCCAAAAGTGTTATTTTTCTCAAAGCTCCAACCTCTAAGTGCCTGGCACATACATAGCAGATGCTCAGTAAATACTGAGACATGAAAAGGACGGAGCCTGAGTGGGAGGTCGCTGGCAGCTCAGAAGGGACTTGGAAGCCTGTTCTAAGGGTAGTGAGGACAAGAGGGGTTCCCCATGTAGCCGGCCTCACTCCCTGAAGAAGTCACACAGCCCTTTTTGTAGTTATCAAAGTAATATGTGCACCTAGTTCAAGAAAATCAGATGAGACTCAAGACTTGTCGTGGAAACAGTAGTAGATTCCTGACTTCTGTCCCCAGAGGTGAAGCTCTTAGTGACATGACCTCCCTTCAGAGATACTTATCACAGCATTGTTTTCATTACAAAAAGATTGGAATCGACCTAAGTATCCAGCATATGGTCAATGAACCCCATGTAGCAGCAGAAAGACAATGACGAATCTCCTTACGTACCAACACAGAATGATCTCCAGGGACGTTAAGTGCAAAAGTGGGGGCAGAGGAGTTTGTGCAGCATGCCACCAGGTGTGCAAAGAAGAGGGGAAAAAGGCACGTGTGGCGTCGTTTGTACAGAGTGTTCAGGGAAGGCCTGGCACGTTTGAGCAGAGAGCCGAGAGAGTGAGGAGTGACGTGTGCATGTGACGTATGCTATATACATCCACTCACTGGTTAAATTATGAGGGAAACTCGTTATGTTTGCTGCTGCCCAGGGAAGAGGACTGGTTGGCTGGGAAATGGGTCCATTTATGTAGTTTGCATTACCTATGTATTAAAAAAAAATTTTTTTTTTTTTTTTTAAATAACCTCTTTGCGATGGATAGAATTTAGGGTGGTCCCAATGGTCCTGGCCTGCTGGCATTCACAGCCCCGGAGAGCAGGACTTTCCTGGCAAAGGTGACGATTACGCTGTGTTATATCAGACCCCATCGTAGCAGACCGGAGTAGCAGGCTCTCCTTATGGGCTGGGTAACGTCAGTGGCCGTGTCAGAGAAGCCCACATGGCAAGGAGCTGTGGGTGGCTACTAGGGACATCCGATGGCCTATAGGCCTGAGAGTCACCTCCAGCTAATAGCTGATCAAAAAGCTGGGTCATATAACCACAAGGAAATGAATTCTGCCAGTAACTCCTCAGCCCATGCCTAGACCCCAGACCTGCGGCAACTGTGAGATAATAAATGTTGTTTTAAGCTGCTAGTTTTGTGGTGATTTGCTACGCAGCAATGGGAAATAAATATACTCTTTGAGTCGTTTCTTCTGGTGTTCATCTCCATATTTCTAAGCAATGTGCTTCTGTTGCTTTTCTTGATTTACCAAATTTAGAAATTATCTGTTGATGTCCTGTTGGAGCAGACAAGGATTTGTTATCTTCCCATCGCCTTCCCTTCTCCTACCCCTAGGATAATGGCTTCAGTATTTCCAGTTAACATCAGTAGGCAGTATTTAGTTATTATCACTGTGTAAATATTGTTTATGGCAGAGCAAGTAGTATGCACTGATTATATTTCTTTTCTTCCTTTGTTTATCCTGAGGTTAATAATTACCTCATTTTAAATTTACCTATGTACCTTGCCTTATTCCCCTCCCTCCCCATCACTTCTTCAGCTCTGACAAATGTCTATATGATTTCTGAATGGTGAGACCTGGCATTTAATGTATCGATTCCATTTTTCCCTGGGTGGTCTCCATCCTGGAGCAGATCTCCCCCCTACTCTATACAGCTTGTTCTCTGTGTCTGCTGCTGCACAGCTGTCACCCAGGGACTTGTATTCACTGCTCTGTCAATCCCAGCTCTGCTTTTCCTGAGTCCGTATCTTTGTTGGTTTACAGCCTAGTTTTGGTGGAGTACATCCTTCAGCAGATTTTAAAGACAGGGTGCATGAGAGATTAATTTGTTCGAGTTTGTTTACATCTGAAAAATGTAACACTTACTGATAGGGCAGGATATAGAATCCCAAGTTGACAATAATTTTTTGCTCTGAGAATGTTGGAGGCATTGTTCCCTCTGTCTTGGTTTCTGGTGTTGCTGTATTTTGACTCCTGGTTCTCTCCTTGTTTTAGCTCTCTAGAAACTTTTTGGATCTTCTCTCCATCTTCGGTATTCTGAAATTTGAAAATTGGCGTAGGTCTTTACCATTTGCGACGATGGGCCTTCTGTCGATCCTTTCAGTGTAGAAATTCATGCGTTTCTACTCTAGCAATATTTCTTGTATATATTTAAAAAATTATTTCCTCCTATCTGTTTTCTTGGTTGGCTCTTGGATTCTTTTCATCTTATCTCATTTGTCCTGTTTTTCCTCTTTGTTTTCTAGTTCATTTTTTTTTCTGTCATATTTCCCTTTGTTGAATTTTTCTTTCAACTATGACACATACATTTTTAATGTCCAAGGGCTCTTTCTTATTTCCTTTTCCCTAAAGGGCAAAGTCTTCTCTTATTTCTCGGAGAATCTGCACTAGATTTTTTTTTTAACTTGCCTTCCTGGGCCTTGCGCCGTCTCATATGTTCTGACACCCACACAGCTCTCTGCCTTTGTTTTGATCTCTGTTTTCATGCTGGAGTCTTTCTTCAGATATCTGTGCATCCTCGATTGTCTGTTCCTAGTTCTGAGAGGCTCGGTAAAGCTGACTGGAAGCTCTGGATGCTTGGGTGCGACAGGAGGACTAGTGGGGCTTTTTACATGGGACGTCACCAGTATTTTGGTGTTTTTTTTTTTGTTTGTTTGTTTTCTTGTTTTTTCCTCTGGGGTAGGTCAGCTACTGGAGAGGAAAATCCTATAATCATTTGCCAAGGGGCAGGATGCATTCAGCAGGACCAGAAAATGGGACCCGGGAATCCACTGCGAAGTGTTAGACTGCAGCCCCGAACCTCGCCCACCCCTCCCTTTGCCAGGGAGCTCCAAATTCAGAGCTTTTACGCCACGGAGGGAGGACGGCCTGGGCGTCTGGCCTGGGCGGGGGAGGAAGGGGGAGAGCTCTGCTCGGTTGTGTGGGGGACAGGCGAGGACCTGGGAGCCTCCAGCAGTAGCGACTTCCACGCAAACCTCTCCTCTCAGCCACAACTGTCAGAACCTGTTGCCACCATGTCCGGCGTGTCTCAGGTTTCGTGCGGGCAAATTGGTTTGCTTCTCGGCCGGAACCTCCTCCGCAGGCACTTAGCTTATATCTTCCTCTGCTAATTTCCCTCCTCCATCTGCTTTCTGTCTTCCAGACTTCGTCGAATTCTCTTATCTATAATTGTCTCCTCTCCTAGTCTCCTAGTCTTTGGATTTATACTTTCGAAAAACACATTTGCTTTCATTTTAGTGAGGTTTTTGGAGAAAGGCAGGACCAACCCGTGCAGTCACGTTTGGGAGGAAGCACATTTCTTATTCTTCAGACTGGGGATCCTGGCTTCTCCCTTGTCTCCCGATGGTTCTGAGCAGTGGCCCAAACTCTCGGGGACAGTGAGAGCTGCTGCCCCACCCAGAGCCCTTCCTGGGACCCTGGCAGGTGTTTTGCTTTTGGAGTCTCATATCGGGAAGTTAGAAGAACCTATAAGAAATAAAAGGCCACCTCTGCTCCCACTCTGGGGACGTCGTGACGCTAGTCAGCAGACACCAGAGAGCTTTCCCTGTCTGGGCCACTTCTGGGCAGTCCCGGGCGATGGCCAGGTTCCTCGGGAGTGTCCCAGCTCACTGCTGCGTGGCAGGGTGAACAGGATGGAGGTGCACTGTCTCCTGCTGGGAACCTGATACATTTGCTGGTGACTCTCACAGTCTCGATGAGCTGAACTAAGGGGAGAGGATAAGACCCCATTGAGCAGGAACTTTATAGAAACTAATCTCATTTGATCCCCCCCACCCCACCTTTCGCCCTCTGAGATGGTCTTGTCTCCACATTGTACACACCAGGAACCAAGGTTCAGAGAGGTTGAGCAGCTTGACCAGGATCACACAGCCAAACACAATCTGTCCCCACTCCTCCAGGTCACCTCCTGAGAAGGGACTCATGTTCCTTCAAGGGACGAGTCAGGTCGCAAGCCTGCATTGCAGCACCTCCTGTGGAAGGACCCGAAGCTGCTGTTAAGGTCGAGTGAGGCCTGAAATCAGCTGGTGGGGTTATCCTTCTACCGACATAGCTCGCCCTGAAGCCCAGGTGTGCCCGCGGCAGCTAAGCAGAGGCCTTTGTCTGCTGTCCCCAACCCCGGGGGTGGCGGTGGAGGTGGTGTGCCCTTTGGAGCCTGTCATGGTATTTAATTTGCAAGCCTGTCCTACGCTCTCTCAAATCTGCCAAGTTAATTGGGTCTGGGGCACCTGGGAGCTGGCATGAAGCCACTACACCAGCCGGGAAGGCTTGGTCCTGCCAGTCCAAAATCCTGAACCGGAACCACCTCCAGCTGCTGCCTGGGACCAGCTCTGAGTGGTCAGACGTCAAGAGCTCAGGTTCTGACCAGTAGTCAGACAGAGGAAAAAAAAAAAAATACAGAGATACAGAGGTTGCAATCTAGATATAGAAACAGAAATGGATCTAGATATAGGGATGCAGTCGTAGTTACATAGATGTAGATATCGAGATAAACACCAATATAAATCTAGAGCTCTCACCAAAGCCAGCCCAGGCAAAGGCGCACCTTGAAAACAGCTACCGCTTGTGGGGTCCATTTAGTCTCCATAGCAACTCAGTGAGGTGGGAATTTTTATTCCCATTTTACAGACACAAACCCAGGGCTCCCGGAGGTTGAGTGACTTTCCCAGGGCGCACGGTGATGAAGACGCGGACCACGACTTGTTCCTGCGGCCTGAGCCCCTGGGACTCGGCTTTCCTTGCTCCTGGCGGACTCGGCACCCCTGGGACTGCAGTCCTGCCGCCCCCTGGAAGCCCTCCCTGCCCTGGCCTCCATCCCCTCCTGGTCAAGATGGCCATCTTGGGTTTCCTGACACCAGGCTCTGCCTTTTCTCGGAATCTCTCTACACCAGCCGTTATGACTCAAGTGCTCCGTTTCTAACGTCGCTGAGCCACGTCCACATGCCAGACGCTTCGCTATAGGCACTGGGACGGGGTGGGGGTGGGGAAGGTAGTGGAAGAGAAGATGAGTTGCTTCCGGTTCCTGTGGCGTTACAGGCGGTGAGAGAGAAAGACATTACACGTAGCATCCTAGTGGCAGGCAGCGTCGTGGACACCCGAAAGGCTGCGGAGTGTTTTATAGGGGGAACTGTACAGGTCCGAGGGAGTCAGGGAAGGCTTCCCTGAGGAGGAGGTGATGTGGAAATTGAGGCCTGAGGAAGATGTGGAGATAAGTCAGGTGGAAGAGGAGAGTGTTGTCAGCAGTGGGAATGGCACCTGCAAAGGTTCTGAGCCCTAGGAAGAAACGTGGATGAAACAGTCAGGGAC